>JARWCS010340832.1:0-29812 GCA_034783895.1 Geukensia demissa | reverse complement strand
TTAAAGTTCCACCAGGGACCGTCCGACTGAGAGCATTAATTTGCTGTGTAGGACGTTAAAAACCATCAACCACCACCTACAAAACAGTCTACATTACAAATATGGATTATCAGAAACAGAATTATATGCACTTACTGTTTTTCAGAGAATGAAGCTTTGATTCATTTATTTTATGAATGTCCATTTCTGCGTTCTCTGTTGGTATAATTTGCAGAAAACATGAGGTCAAGTTTGACATATGTTAAAATTTGCACCAGAGGAATATACACTTGGAATCTTGTTTGAGCAAAACTATGAAACTCTGAACACGTGTTTTATCATCATAAGATCCTACATTTATGTTTGTATATTATAAAAAGAAATGATAAATTGGACAAGCTGCTTAGAAATGTTGAAATGATACAGAAATACAGATCTGAAATCTTTATACCTTTGCTGCCCATGACAATCAAATAGTATTAAAAGAAAATTGGAATCAATAAAACATCTATTTCTGTCTGAGAAATGGCATATATATACAAAGGAAATATAAACTTATTCTATAAATGGATCTTTAAAACAGCATTGTAAATACTTATATACAATCTGTATTAAACATTCTATTGGTTGGCACTTTATTGACCAAACAAAAAAAATGTATGACAGAAATGAATATTTTTTTCTCATTAGACTGGCAAATTAATTTTTGATAAAAAACATAACCAACCCTTCAGGTTTATTGGTCGCATATGAAAAACATACTTTGCATAAACGTCTTTCGCAATATACATTTTATTTCAATTTTCCAAGGAAGCATAGCAATGCCTAACTAAATAAAAATACTTAATCGTCTGCAATATGCACCAACTACGTATTATTTTCTTAGATCTCAATCAAAATAAAAGTGTACAGTCGTTTTTTCTAATTTGCAGTGTTCTTTTAAAAAAAGACCAGCATTTCACAATGATTTCTCCTCCACCCCAAAAAATAATGATATCACGAAGCTGTTTTCATTAAACGAGACTTCAGACGAAAAGCACAAAGCTCCCTTTTTTAGTTTTGCGCGGATGAGACGTTTGGGATACAGAAAAGCAGTCTAGCTAAACAAACCGATTTTGGGCCACTTTTAAAACCTGGTTTATATTTGATAAATCGTTTTAATGGGTAGACCTAAATGTTTTACCCCCATAGAGATGCAAACAAAGGATACTCGTTTTCTGATATTAGGTATAAGTATTAGTACATGTACGTAATTCTTTTCATGAAATGGCTGAATCATGACCCGAAATTCACAATAATAAATTGACCATTAAAATTGTGTTCAGACATGAATTTTAAATAAGAATTGAGAGGTAATTTTGTCCTAAAGCTTCAGTGGTAAAATATATTTTTCAAAGTTAGTAATATTCGATAGAGTTATCTCCCCTATTGTAAAACATATTTTTAACATACGGTTGATGGATCTGCTGGTGGATCAAAGGTCCCTGAGGTATTCACCAGCCCAGTTGTAAGACCTGTCTGACATGAAATTTATATAAATAATATTTAACAGCATTTTGCTGCATTTGTTTACATCATAAACCCTTGAAAATGCAGAGAGGCTTCAAAGCGTATTGCACCAAGTGGTTGTCCCTTCCTCTGGATTTTGCTAACTGTTCGACTTGTTAAGATTTGATTACTTTTTTGCTATTTTTGGATCTCGGATTTCCTATGTTTGTTTCTAATGGCACTGGTGAGATGTTACTCCTTGAAATGTGCATTTTGCATATCATTATTAACCATATCTATGCAACATTGGTAAAGTTGTATTTGTAAGGTTGTTTACCTTTGATCTCGGAAGCGCGAAGCGATGACGAATTAAATCAACTTTAGATAATGCAGATATATCCCATTCCATCCTAACTTTCGATAATTTTGATTATTGTTTTACTTGTTCTCGTCCTGAATATGCATAAAATATTTGCCACTGGACGTTAAGCAACTAATCAATCAATCTCTTTCCATGTATTTTTGTTCAGTATATTTTCGTATTTCAGGTAATCTCTAGTATGATTGGGTGAATTTTGATTTTATAGCTCGTCTATTACTGCTTTTATTTTCATATATGCAGACTGTGAGTGAAGAATAACAGAACGCGTTTATTTTGTACATCTTTCCGAAAACAATAACCAGTCAAGGTCTAATTGATTGATTGTAACCAATTATTTCGAACGAATAATTTGCACGTTCGTTGGTCAGTTTGATTACACATAGATTTCCGCCAAATTGCCGGATAAGATGTAATATCATTATCGTAATTTGAAAGTAGAAATATGGAAAAGTAGGTAATAATATATCAACTACTGTGTTGTTTCAAATCAGAATTATATATCCTTCTTTTTTGCAAAGCTTCATTCTTTGTATAAATCATGTTTGGATACACCTGTTACAAATCCAAATCTAAGTATGTACAGACTTACAGCAGTCATCATGGATATGAAACCAGTTACTTTTAAGAAAGAAGAACCGGAAAAACGGTCGTTTCATAAACTTTTGTTCGCTAACAAAGGTCTTGACGCAATAAATTGAAGCAATATCCTCCATCAAAAATTCATCAAATCTAAAATTCCACCTTATTTTAAAGATCAGTCTGTACCAATCATTTCATATACTTATACCACACCTATTGCAACCAGGATTTTCAACTACAAACACGTGTTGAAGAATCTCAGCATCGACGACTACAAGTCTAAACCTCCGAACTGCATTTGTGAAAGTTCCTCATTCAAATATAGTCCTGCTGGCCACGTGATTACTGGTGACCTGAACATTGTCGAAAACATTTCTCTACAAAATGTGTTTGCCCAGGGGCCAAGTTCCATGAGGCACAATCCATAAACTGGAAGTTCAATTTCAAGATTCTTATGTTGTGGCAGACAGTGGGCGAAGCGCGAAGAAAGGAACTAGATACCCTTTCCGAATGTGTGAAGGATGTGAGGTCGTTAATACAAATACAAATTCACAAGTTAAAAAGATCTATGAATACATTTTTTGGTCGCCATTATGATTTGGTTGACCGATACGAGATATCCATTTCACAAATGACAATGGATATCTTCCCACTAAATTCATGTTATTAGAACATGATATTTCATGCAAATATTAAATTTTGGATGAAAAAAATGTTGAAAAATTTCATACCACATGCGAAAAAAAATTCGTGCGAATTTGACCCGAAAACGACATGAATATCATGCGCTTTTTCGCACGAATTACATGCGCTGCTCGAATTGTTATTATATGGTGCGAAAATTTTCGCACGAAATTCGTGTCAATTTCAAGCGAATTTTATGCGTGGCACAATTTGCTGTGTAGTGCATCTCCTTACATGTATTGACAAACATGTAGGAATGTGTAACTTGTCACATTACAACAGAACTCTACCACTTTCAAATCTGAACTATTTATACAAAACATGAATATATAAACGCCTATTTCAGACCATTACTCAAATACACAATGTATAAAAGGTTGTAAAATTCTGTTATTCTTGGTATTGTCCATACCAGTACAGTTGCATTGAAATTTAGTTGAAACAATAATTATCAGCCGCACTTAATTATTAACTAGAAATGCAACTTTAAAAAACCGTGGATTCTGTAGAGGACTAGACAGAAAATGGGCAAAACTAGAGAAGGGGGGCTAGGTTGATACATGTAGCATTTCAGAATGATTCACTCAGTCAAATTATAATTACGATAAAATTTCCTGATTTCCTTTATTCTTTAACTATTGCGAATTTTGCTCCGCTCCTTGCCTACTTGTTTCTTCATCCATTTGAAATTTTCTTCAAGGGCTACTGCAGAAAAGTCAAAAAAGCTTTCCAAAACTTTCAATTCAGTTTCCGTTAATTGGATGATATGTTTTACTGACAGTGCTCGATTCGGAATTAACACTCATAAGTCTGCCTCATGCCTTGATGTACTCGAATTAGATAGTTCGGGGAGCTACCTTACACAATAATGTTACAAAGGTGATGACTTCAGCTTTCCAACAGTCAACTGTCCGTTCACTAACAGTAACATTACAGCTACCATAGCGTAATCTGTATACTGGTAATATATGTCAATAACACAAATTTTGCCAACAAGGCTTTTGAATTTTTGAATTCTCACTCATCTTCATCTTGAAATCAAAGTATTTCCCCACATACCCGGAATTGACTACAACGGATTAGAAAATAGGCAATGCAGGGGCTGCTGTTAAAGAGGAAGAAAGAGTTCACCATCCCGGACCACCTTGCACGCACCCTCGTAAGTCGGTAACGCCTGCATTGCTCATATATATACATGTCTATATTCCGTGTAGTTTCCGTTTTTTTTTCTTGATGTTGCAATGTCTTTCGACTGTTCCCCTTTGTTCTGACTATTCAAGTTTTGTTAGCTTTCTCTTTCAGTGGTAAAATGTGACAGTCACAATGAGTGTATTTTAACCTTGACGAGGTTCTAGTGGAGACAAGGAGTGTATTTTAACCTTGACGAGGTTCTAGTGGAGACCTTTAGATCTTGTCATTTTTAAAGTTTTAAGTATATTTTTGGAAAGTTTTACCTTTATTTATATACTTAAAGTATAATTTCAAGTTAAGTTTTAAAAGTGCTTCTTCTCATAAACAGCATAGTGGTTCTAAATGTTTATTTCTTTCATTAGAATCTTATTAAATTTTAATCGCGTTATTTTCTAATGTAATCATTCAGTTAATAATGTGTTTTTGCGTAATAATTTCCAGATTTGAAGTTATTAATTCTTTCATTTTATCTAATTGAATTAAATAAATCAACTTACTGATTTAACACATTTTTGTGTTTTTCAAGATAGGTTGCCTGTTTATTTCGCCACAATGTTTTGGCCAATTTGAAAGAATTTTGGTCATGTTTACATGTTGCATGAATCATCAGTCGATATATTGATAATCCTACAAGCTTTTTGTTACTGAATCTATCACAAGAAAATCAGTATCCTCATGTAAAGAATTCGAATATACCAAAGGGGCAGACAGAAACCGTTAAGTCAGAAGACCCTGGCCAACTAAACAGAAACGACAGACAAACATAAAACACACAACATTACACTGAAAACTTAAAATAGAGTAACACTAGCCCTACAAAAACGAGGGTGAGTTCACTGGCACGAGTCGTGCTACTCAGTAGACAAAGCCGTCGTATAAGCGCAATCGGTGTTTGTAAAAATGGTATAGGAACGTATTTGTTGTCAAGTCAGTGGAAAGATATCCAATGTCATTTGTGAAATGGATATTTCATACTGTTCACCCAAATCATGTTGGCGACCAAAAAATTTCCGGAGTGATGACTTTAATATTTCCGTGAGAAACCCTTGCTTCAGTAGCTTTCAAGAGAGCAGCAGGACGTGTCCCCGCCTCGGTTGTGAAATGGTTAGTGCCTTTCCGCGAGTGCAGAGGGTAGAGTGCGCGTTCTACGATCGGTTAAAACAATTTATATTACAACTGGTATTTGTTGCTTTGTCCGTTAATCATGAAAATCAAAACAAACACTGGTGGGTTTGGTCAGTGACAGGTTTTTCTATGGACCCTAGCCGTCGTGAGAGCTGGCGCGTTAAATTCCGACAAGCACAATACTGGCTACGTCTTCATCATCTAAAATAATAACCTTTTTGCTCACATCATGAACATGCATCCACTATCTGTCGCTGAATGTCAAGCAAAGATAGGTCGATGTCTTCCTTGTCTCGCAAAATTTGTCTGTTGTTTTAAGACGTCTAATTTATATATTATTTGTTTAACAGATGTTTCCCCTATTTCACCCAGTATGGACAGGCAGATTTTGTCTAATTTAGCCCACCACATGTCTCATTTGCCATGTCTCAAATGTGGGCATAGGTTTTTATAATATTATTTGTTACATCTATTTTTTTTTATAATATTCAGGTCAGAGCACTTTTATTTTACGTATACATGGGTGGTTCTCTCCGGGTACTCCGGCTTCCTGTCCGCAGAGATATAACTGAAATATTGTTCAATATAGCATCAAACACCAATCAAAAAACAATTTTTATGTTTTTCCTTTCTAATTCTCTTTTTTCGTTTATTACCTCAAACGGACAACGTTTGGTTGATAGCATCAACATATTGCAACAATAATTACCAAATAAAGTTGAAACTGAAAGGCTGCATACATAATTTTCAAACAAATGCCGAAATGAAGCTTAAAACGTATTGTTCACGTGACATTTCATGAACATTAACTATAGAAATAAACAAAATATGCAAAAAACACACACGAATACATTCTTCACTGTATACGATACAAACTTAAATAGTAATATCGTTTTTTTTTGGACTATAACATTAAACTATAAGTGTGATCAATGATTTTGCCTATTTATCTGACCTGTCTGTCGGCTTTAATCAAATGTTTTAGTCTGCAATGATGACTTGCATGATATCTTTTCATTTCGAATTTTTGGTTCAATAGCTTGTCAGCAGCAAACTATATGTAAAGAAAATCGTGATAGGAAAATAATTTCTGATTCACCTCAGGGATTTCTATATTCCATATGGTTTGAAATAAGAATACTTATTAATCTTGAAGGAACGCCCTACCGCCTTCATACCAGTGCTGAAGGTCAACCCAGTGTATGTCTCTCTACACATTGTATTTTCCTGATTAAGAGTTCTCGTAAAATATATCATCAAAATCATTTATTACGAATATAATGTTGTTGTACTGTAGTTGTAAATATGCAATAAAATCAAGAGCCAAGGACCATACAAAATATGACATTTTAAATCGTCGTTTTGCCTAAGATTAAATATAATTAGCTATAATAAACATGCTCAAACAATAAAGGTGCTCGATATAAAAAAGAAAGGTTTATGTTATTAACTTAACAGTAATAAAGTACGCCAGTTGTGACTGAATTGCACTTGTGAAAATTATTATAAAGTACACCTGAACAGAACACCTTCACAAAAGACGGAAGAACGCACTCAGAGTCTATCTTTTGAAATGAATAAATATGATAAAAGAAAGACATGGAATCAATGTCTATGAGTCACACCACATCTCAACAAGAAACAGCCGATGTTGAAAAATCTAGTGGTATCCTTGTGACAGGTTCTTAATTTTCCCGACTAAATGGCAAGTGTACTCGAGAACATCTTTGTTATATGTAAAAGTAGCAAGAGGGATATAAGTTGTGGAAGAAACACGGAACACTAAACAAAAAATATCTGCGTTTTTTTACTGACCTGATACTTTAACTACATAGAAATGATCAGATTTCATTAGTTTCAACCTTTGATATTTATAACCTCGTACAATAAAAAACATGTTATATAATAAACTGGAACCTTAATATGGCTGAACACAAGTGATATATACAGCTGTTTGGCCCGGAGCAAATCCTGTATTGTCCCGGGCAAATACAAAGCTCACAGAGTTCACATCCGGTGATATTAATACAGGTGTTTGGCCGCGGCCTAATAGAAAGTTAAATGAGTTCACTTCTGGGGATATTAATACAGCTTTTCGGAAAATACAGACAAATTCCATATTGTACCGGGCCAATACACGGCTCAGTTAGTTCAATACCGGTTGGAGTTTTGTCGATTCCCTTTCAAGACAGCTGTATTGGCCCAGTACAGGCAGTTGTATTCGTCCAGTATCGAAAAAGTTAAATTATTTTATAAAAATGTTTTGAACTGTTTTTTCGTTTATTGGGCCTCTATAGATTCTCGGTCTGCTGTATTGGCCCTCTTTTCTTCTTCTGGTCTAGATACTAATACCGCTAACCACGAAACTATACAGGCTCAATGCATAAACAGCCAGTTAATAACACTATAGTTTATATCTTAACAAAAGAAATGATTAGGTATATGAAGTGCTTTGCGTGCAACATGTAGAGAAGAAATTTCGACGGAAAACATTTTATCAAAATGACGTTGCACATTTGTCTTTACAATACAATAAAATTATGTTCATAAAACTGGTTATATTAGAATATCGTGATAGTTTGGGTCGAGAGATGATACCGTTCAGTCTATTTGGCATTTGAAACGAACCAAACATAGTCCTTAAATGGCTATATCCTTATAATGCAATTGTCCTCAGATAGTCCTCTCTCAGAAATTTATGCAACAAACCCATCGACTGACCAAGTGAGCTGATATAAATAAATTGTTGCCTCATTAGGATAATTAATCTTTAAAGTTTTTTATAAAGATGTAGCAAAAGTTATACGAATGTCAAATAGAGTGAAAAAATATGGATTGACTTAACAGTAAAAATGAGGAATGATTCATCCACGAAACTAACTGACACGTATTGACTTAATGAACTCTTTATCATAAATTCAAATAAATTTGGACAAGAACAGCATTAATTAAAAAGTCAGTTTGCGTCGTTTGTCCATTAAATAAATCAATTTTAACAGATATCGAAATAATTAATTTTCCGAAATGTCATGCTTAGCTGTGATACTGAAATAAATACTATCTCATTATTAATGTTACTTCATTTACAAAAATAACAAAGTGAAGTTTCGAATTGTAGCTTGTTGTTGGATGGCTTATGTAATCAGAAAAAAGCAGTGAGTGTTTCTTATTAGGGCGTCGTCTTGGTCTTGCTTAGCTACAGTCTCTTTTGTATTTTAGTTTTAATTTCTTATGGCAATAAAAGCCCAAATCAGCTATTATTTGAATCTTTGACTTCCTATGTTTCGGTTCTAATGCTAATGATGAAAGTTACTCCTTGAAATATACCTATAGCATACCTAAATTTTCCATATTTATTTAACATTGGTGATTTTATCTTTTGAAACCACTGGGTCGTTACCTCTGCTGTTCGAACATTTGTCACCGAGGGTATTTACCAGTCCAGTTGTCAGAATTGTCTGATATGAAATTTATCAAACAATCACTGCCAATGTTTTAAAGAAATTTGCGGAATTTGCTAAAATTCTAAAACACTGAAAATACGGAAAGGCCTCGAAAAGTAACGCACTAAGTAGTTGTCCCTGCCGTCGAATTTGGCTTCCCATTTAGATTTGTTTGGATTTGAGTGTTTTTTTTGCTATATTTGAATCTTTGAATTCCTATTTTTCGGTTCTAATGCTACTGATAGTAAGTTACTCCTTGAAAAAATACAAAATTACCAATGTTAAATAAATATGGAAAATTTAGGTATGCTATGTGCACATTTCAAGGAGTAACCTCTCATCAGTAGCATTAGGCCTTGTATTTTAAAAAGGACAAAAGAATCAAAACACTCGAAACATACCAATGCACAACTAAAACATTTGTAAAACGATAAGGTTGAAAAATAAAAACCCAAATAACATGATTTTTGGATTAGGCATGACGTCAAGCAAACTTTTGAGAGAAAATTAAATACAACAAGTATCGGTCTTTTTATTCTTGAGGTTAGCGTGAATTAGAAATTGCTTTAGACTACTTTGAGGTTGAAAAGACCCGTAAATGCGATATTTAAAATATTAATCATTATTACTCCGATCGGTATGGTAGAATATCTTAATTTTATAAAAGTAGAAGATGTGGCATGATTGTCTATGAAACAGCCACCCACCAAATGATAATAGAATTTTAACCTCTTCAGGTCCCATTACGGCCTTCAACAATGAACAAGGGTCAATATCGATACTGAGGCTGTAAAAGGCCCCGAAATAAAAAATGTGATTTTTTTTCGGTTATCTAAAACATGCTTCTAAGCTGTGGAGTTTTAAATACACCAATAACGCATTTATATTGAGAATGAGGAGGGTATTCACAAGCCCAGTTGTCAGACTTGTCTGACATGAAATTTATCAAACAATGTTGTACAGAAGTTTGCATTTGCTAAAATTCTAATACACTGAAAATACGGAAAGGAACTAAGTAGTTGTCCCTGCCGTTGGATTTGGCTTCCCATTTAGATTTGTTTGGATTTGAGTGCTTCTGTTGCCATATTTGAATCTTTGACATCCTATGTTTCGGTTCTAATGCTACTGATGAGAGGATACTCCTTCAAATATACATATAGCATACCGAAATTTTCCATATTAATTTAACATTGGTACTTTTGAATTTTGAAACCACTGGGTCGATACCTCTGCTAGTGAACATTTGTACCCGAGGGTATTCGCCAGCCCAATTATCAGACTTGGCTGACATGAAATTTATCAACAATGTATTTGTCATTCCTGTGTTGTTCGATGGTGTATAGTTTATCTAGTATTGGTTGTTTGTTATAGTTTACCTTGCATTATTTGACGGTTTAGGGTTTATCATGTATTGTTTGATGGTGTACAGGTCATCTTGTATTGTGTGTTGCTCTATACTATAGTTTAGCTTGAATTGTTTGATAGTGTATATTTTTTTTTCTTTTTGTGTTTGAAGCTGTACAGTTTTCTTGTTATTTTTATGGTGTATAATTTATCGTGTATTGTTTATATTTTTTATTGTGTTGTTTGATGGTTTGAAGATTAGCTTGAATTGTTTCATAGTGTATATTCTATCTGGGTATTTTTTAACACTTGGTACGCATCTGAATTTGCTTAAAATCTAAAAAAAAAGTTGTCGTCTTTCCAGCATTAATTTTTATATAGTATCAAGAAGGGGTTTAACTTTATATTTTTAAAAGTCTTGGTTATTATCGAGAATCCGAATATTAGAAATCCTATTCTACACCAGAGGTGGCTAACTTAAGTTAATTTGAGAAAGGATATAAAGTAAATAAATTCTTGCAGATTACTTAAAGAAAGTTCAGTATTTTCAATCGGATAAGAATGTCATCAAGCTTACAAAAACGAAAGGTAATAATGAAACTAAACGTCAACACTATGTCATAGCGCTGCAAAAATCAATCGAGACGATCAAGAGTCTAGTGTAGAATATCCATGTCAAAAGTGCATAGCCCAAAGAGACAAGACATATTTGAAACAAACCAAAAGATAATACGCAAAGGCTTGGAATCCACATTGAATCAAGAAGGATGATACGCAAAGCCAAAATATATATTTTTTGTAGAATAGCAATGTTGTACGTTGTCAATATTACTGATGTATAATTCGTAAAATGATATCCTATCTTTATTCGTTAAGAATAAATTGATTTAACTAAATTTAAATAAGTTACAGCTAATTAATTTAGATGTATATCATTTATGGCCAGTAGTTATCAATACAACGCATAAACTGCTTTATATAAAAATATGAGATATGACATGATTGTCCATGAGACAGCCACCCACCAAATGACAGTAGAATTTAATTTTATGTATTTGTGAAGTTGCTAAACATTTTTACCTTTGGCCACGAGATTGAGGGAGAGGGTTCAGATCCAACAAAATAAGTATTAGCACCGCCGCAGGTTGCATGCCCCTGTTCCAAGTAAGTGGTCACTGATTTTGTGTCATTTTAATATTTCACTTTTCTTGTTATATTTATTCTCACTTCAAATTTTCGTCTTTCCTTCAACATTAAAATATTTTTTTAGTCGGGGCGTTTTCAAGTTTACAACCTTGTCGATTTTTTCACGGTTGATGTCTGGTTGATAAGATGTGGCGCGGTTACCTTGACCTTTACGCCATATTTTTACTGTTCCTCATCATATATCGTAAAACTTTATAGAGATTGAATGCTTTGCTATCAAATTTGACATTTAACGTACAAGAGATTGCTAAGAAGTGCAAATGAGGAAAGGATACAGATGACAATTAACAGTCCAGTGAAAAACGGTCCCGAAGGTTCAATTGGATTAAAAATAATATATATTTAGTTGAGAATAAATATGACGATAAAAATGAAAAAAGTATCGTTTTTTTAAAGAATATTCGTAAATAGAAATCATTGTTTTACTTCTCGTTTTATAGGTAATTGATTAAAGTCTTCCTCAAACAATAGAAATGAATTCATGTTTCTAAGCTTTACGACAACGGGATGACTTCATATTTCCTATTGTAAACTTCCCATATTTATATGGCAATATTCCTGCTTCCCCTGCCTAACGGATTTATGTTCCGCAGTTGATTCGATACTCTCGTTCTGTTCCAAGTATCAGGATTTTCTGAAGAGAGCACTGCTGTTGTCGCATAAAATACTACAACAAGGATACATCCAATCGAAGTTGAAATCGTCCCTCCTAAAATTCTATGGTCGCTATCCTGAAGTGGTTGACCCATATGGTATCAGTGTATCTGAACTAGTTATGGGCCTATTTCCGGTAATACAGCAATAAGTTTAACTTCTTCTCGCATTGTCGCATTGACGTTCACCAGGAACAACAGTTAAAGGATTCCACGACGGATGTTGCGCAAAAGACAGGAGATTCTTACCCTTATGGGCGTTCGTGGATTCCAAGCCTTTGTTCCTTTTGTTTTCGTTTTATCTTTTAGTTTGTTTAAATTTTTCATGTCTCTTTGAAATATGCACTTTTGATCTCTCACACGGGTATTCTACACTGGAATTGCAGAATATGAAAACGTCCTAAAATAACATTCATAAAGGAATTCGGAATTTTAAACAAATTCTGGGTTTTCTTATTATGTATAGATATTAAAATTATTACAATTTTTACTAATGAAATACACTGATCAAAACAACATATTTGACAATCTCATGCATTAGATCAAATTAAAAAATCATAATAAACACAAAAGCTGCAGCAAATCGTGTGTCCATTAAATATCGAATATGCTTTTCTAATAGCTTTGCATGATACGCCCGACAAATCCTACAATGTTACAAATATTTCTCCCACCTTGCAATTACATTAATTTAGTTAATTTTTCTATTCCTTACACCACTATCAGTCATTGTTAAAAAATTTTTTCACCTTCATTTTTTTATAAATATGAAAATGCAATTAAAAATATTTGATCATAAGAAAGGAAAACCGCATTTTGTTATTCATGTTATTTAACACTTGATTAGTTTGAAAAGTACCTCTAAAGATGACATAAGCCGAATACTTGATTTTAATAACTTGAACTCTTCTCGGATTGACGTTAACCCGGATAGAGTTTGAGGATTCCACGACGGGCGATGCTTATCCTGCCGGAGCTCTTGATCACACTCCTATTTTCTAAAGGATTTCGTGGATTCCAAGCCTTTGTTCATTTTGTTTTCGTTTTATCTTTTAGTCTGTTTCAAATTTGTCTTGTCTCTTTGAACTATGCATTTTGTTTCTCACATTGGTATACTAGACTTCTTGATGGCCAGTTTTTGTAACGTTTAGCAGACGTTTGTTTTAACGCAATGTTATCGGCTTTTAAATGGGAACTAACCCGATTAACCGGTAAGAAATTTCAGTATTACAATTATGATAACGGATTTAAACTTTTCTTGTCTCATAGATAATCACAACAAATCTGCTATGTCGATACATAATGAAACGTTATGCAGTGGGCTTTTTGTGTTATAAAGTTTTCATTCCTTAAAAGGAATTCGAAGATACCAAAGGGGCAGACAGAAATCATTAAGTTGGAAGACAGACAAGACCTTGGCAAACAAAATGAAACGAAAGACAAACAAAGAACACACTCAAAACTAAAGCTGGAGTAACACGAACTCTACAAAAACCAGGTGAGTTCAGGTGCTCAGGAACGGTAAACAACTCTTGTTCTATTTGTGGCACCCGTCGAGCTAACTCATTGTAGTAAAACCCTGTGAAATTCTATTTGTTTTGGAATGTTCATGTATAAGGTCATTGGTTTATGTCTCTTAATATATCCAATATAAAAATCCGAGATATAGTACTTATGCCTTAGTAAAATAATATGTTAGAGCTTTTAAAAGCAAGATACATGTAAATTCATATATTTGTATTACAGGTGAGTGAAACAATGACATGGAAAGTGAAGATCAATCTTTTTAATTGAACAATGCATAATTTTCTGCAAAAGCATTTTTTCTAATTGTACTTCCCTATGAACAAGGATAATACATGTAAGTTGTGTTTAAAGAAAAGTTAGTAAATTATGCTTTTGCTAAAATTGACCGAATAGTACATGTGTACTGGTTGTATTATTATGTTTGTTATTTAAATTTTATTTTAGTTAATGTTAAGTTTAAATGTTTACTTCCCTGTCTTATATTCAAAATTGCTCGATGTTTGTTTGCTTTAAAAAGAATTTTAATTCTTTTTTTCAAAATGAAAAGATGACATGTTCTTTGAGGTAAAACTTTAGACAAAAGCCGATACTGAAATTATATCCGTTTCCCCTTTAACATCCCATCCGCTTTACTTTGTAGTCAATTCTCAAATACGACAAAGGTATGTAAATACACTTGGTTTTGCATTCAGACCGGATTTTGACATAAAGTTCCACAATCTGAACAATATCAAAGCCATAAAACTTACATCTACTTTACATTGAAACATGTATAATAAACTTAATATTAAAATTTGAAAGGTTTCTGGTACAAGTAGGATGGATTTGGTTTGTCAAAAAACTTTATTTTCCTACAAGGTACGAATAACACAAAAAATAATTTTTGTTTTTAATGATTTTCAAAATATGTCCGCATTTCATAAAGAATAACCATCATTGAGAGTAGATCAACTTATAAAAAGGGTTTAAAACGGGGACTGAAAAGAGAACTGCTTCAGCTGTACTTAGTTGTATAACATTTCGTTTCATACACAATGTTTGACTATATATCAGAAACAAATAACACTCCCAACCGATCCAACCGATTCAATGTTTGCCCATACCAACTGCAGTCGTTATCCATTTAAGAATGATTGTTGAAAGAAAAGAATGACTGTGAAAATGACTGTAAATAACTGTCGGAATTGCAACCAATTTTGAGGGGAGTTGTGAATTACTGCTCAGAGTGTTTCTAACAGTATTTGTCAGTACAGTACAATTTTTAACTGTTTGGGACTGCTACAAATGATATAGTCATTCTCAACACTGACTGGCGATCCGTAACCGTGCATACATGTATCTGCAAACGATACCCGCAATAGTTCTAAACGTTTACCTCGACTGTTGATGACTGTAGACAGCTACTGTCAACATTTGCAGTTGGTATAAACATTTAAAAAGTAGTGTGCAATTACTATCGTTTTGACTCCAAAAATATCATTCATTTATTTTTTAAGAAAGAATCTTCTCTTGATTGTGCACTGCATAATTTCTTGTTAAGCTGTTGCCTTTAGTTCACTAGATTTCCGTGGGACACGAACAAAGTTCTTAAAAATAGTGCCTTGCATTCCTTTCTATCATCAAACAGATTGTAGACAAAATAGAAAACAACGATTGAAAAATTTCACTGCGTACGAAGCTCTTTTCTCCATTAACCTTTATGATGTACACTCGTTAAATAATATTTGAAAGTAGAAATTTACGTGCAGGCGCGCGGAGGGCATACCTACCGCATTGCAGTAATTTTGTAGTAAGACTGATCGGATCAAATAACTTTTTTACGGAACTGCATATGAGCTGCGACATTATCGACAGTTATTTGCAGTCTAAACTTGGAATATGGATAATGAATAACATTGACTCTCCAGTTTGCCGATTATTTTATGTTAGCAACATATAAAAAACAAACTGAATAATTTATTGGGACACGGTTAACCCCATATACAGGAAGTAGATATATTACGGACCTGAAGATAGAAGACAAGAGTAAATTTTAACCTTTTAATTTTTTTAAACCAAAAATCAAATTAATTCAACATACACCAGCCGATGAAAAGAATTCGAAGATACCAAAGGGGCAGAGAGATATCGTTAATTTAGAAAACATATAATATTCGCGCACCACTGCACTGAAAACTACAGCTACAGTAACATCATGATTTGCTTGACCGGTACGAATTATCCATTACATTAACGACAATGGATATCTTCCATCGGTCGTCATAAAAAACCCATTCCTATACCTGTTGTCTACGACACGGATTGCGATTATACACCGGCTTTAGATACAGAATAACACGACGGTTGCCACTAGTGAAGTTGCTTTCCCTTCCGGAGCGCCTGAACTCACCTTAGTTATGTAGGTACAACCGGTATAGGAACGAAGTTGTTGTCACAGAAGTGGGAAGATATCTATTGTCATTTGTGAAATTGATATTTCGTACCGGTCAAACAAATGATGATTGCGACCAAAAAATTTCCTAACGGATGATTTTATTTATTTATTTTTTTTAGAAACCTTTGATAAATCTTTGACAAAATATAACAGGACGGAGATTGAATCAATGTCTCAACAAACAGGTAGAAGACATGAAAAGGGTGACACAATACATGCAGTACGACTCACTCTATTCACTCTATTAATACTTCAGACAAAACAAATATATAATCAATCCAACATGCACAAGCCAGGAAGTACGATTGGACGGACGGATGGTCAAAGAGAAAACGTAATGCCCCTTTCGCCTTAAGGCGCGCATAAAAACATTAGAAAGTTTTTCAATAACTGCTTTATTTCAAAGAAAAATGAATGAAGGTTTTTGTGACAGTTTTTGGTTCAGAAAACATAGAACGCATTCGAGCCTAATCATATTTCCTATAGGTTTTTTTGTAATATAAAAATAACCAACATGCTAAAATGACGGTTGGTTTCGCTATGTCTTTGGATACAATAACCTATGAAAATTGATTTAATTTAAGGAAAACTGTGGAAAGACTATACAAAAAGATGTTACACCCTGGTTTAAAATTATGCAATGAAAAAACGTGTCAAGAAAAAAAGTTTTAGATAAAATATAAGTTTAAAAAAAACCAACTCTTTGACAAAACGTAGGCAACTCTTGAACGAAATAAAGGTGGATTAGGTCAATGAGTGAAAGAAAACTTTATTGATTCTCGGGTCAATATGTTATTTGTCAAGGTCACATTCACTAAGAACAGAATTTTGACAACGGTAATTTTTTCTATTATCAAACTGTAAGTTATTGGCTGAGAACTATTTCCAATGTTAAATAAATATGGAAAATTTATGTGTGCTATATGTACATTTCAAGGAGTAACTTCTCATTAGTAGCATTAGAACCGAAACATAGGGAGTCAAAGATTTTAATATAGCAAAAGAAGCACTCAAATCTAAACAAATCGAAATAAGAAGCCAAATCCGACGACAAGGACAACTACTAAGTGCATTACTTTTCGAGGCCTTTCCGTATTTTCAGTGTTTTAGAATGCAGCAAATTTTCGTAAAACATTGTTTAATAAATTTCATGTCAGACAGTTCTGACAACAGTGGTTTCATACACATTTGTTGAAAATAAAAGATATGAGATGTGACATGATTGTCCATGAGACAGCCATCCACTAAATGACATAATTTAAACTTATTCAGGCCCCATTACGGTCTTCACTGATGAACCGAAATTCATACCATAACAGAACTGTAAAAGGCCCCCAAAATGCAAAATGTGAAACTATTCATAAAACGTGACAATCGACATACTTCATTAAATATGGAGAACGAATTGCAATGAATGACTATTTAAGCAACGACAACCACTGGACTACAGGATCCTGGCTTGGGACAGGAACATTTAGTATATTGAGGGGTTAAACCAGTCTGTGAGCGCTCAACCTCTCCTAACCTTGGATATTGGTGTGACAACACAAAAATAAAAAACGATAAAAATCGGTTGAAATTGATTTAACACTTAAGATAGATACTGAAAACAAACAACAAAAACAATTAAAAATAATACGTAATACAACAAAAGTGTAGAGCTCGAAAGAGTTCTCGCGGTAGCTGTCTGCTTGTTCAAAAGCCAAAACACATCCGATCAGGAAATCAAGTTTTTCTTAACTACCATGTCAATGAAAACACGTCCAATAGGATTTAGTGTTTAAATAACTTGGAAGTAAAACTAGGAAAACATGGGATGTGCATATGTTACTAAAATATACAGAAAGGCAGGAGAAAACGTGATAACAAATATAAACTGTTAAGTTCAGTATTAAAGTAATAACAAGAAAGGCAACATTTGTACCAATAAAAACCAAATTTGAAGATTTAATAATAACTTTTGTCATTTTCTAGGAATGTTCTCAATCGACAACGTTATATTCCCAAACCTAGGTCTCATGTTAAATTTTCACGTATAAAAAGATTTGATATGATTGTTCATGAAACAGCAATTCCAAAGGTATAAATAATAAACTCTAAAGTTGTAAACTTGTCGTATATAAGGCCTTCAATAATTGATGCATATCCAAACTCCGGCAAGCTGTAAAATGTCCCAAAAAATAAAAGGTGATTAGGTTCAAATGTAACATCTATCGGTCAAATAAGTATACAATGTAAATCAAGTAACATTTAAACATAAAAAGAACGACATCCACGGGACTACAGCTTTCTGGTTTGGGACAGGCGCATATATTATTTGGTTAGGTTTAACATGTTTGTGAGTACTCAAACCTCTCCAAACCTACGATATTGGTTTGACATAATGGCATAGAAACCAACTGCAAATGATTTAACTTTTGTTGTCGATACATAGACCGCAGACAATAACAAATAAAACAAGAAAAAAAAACCCAACTTGTACATACCTCTAAAAGTACTTGCTGTCTCTGACAGCTAGTTCAAAATCTAAACACAGTTTAGAGCTCTCTTAATCCTAGATATTAATCAAAACATGCCCGGTTGGATTTCATGTAAAAATCGGAAGAGAAAAAACTGAAATGCCAGACAAAAGTGGACAGACACGTCAATCTCGAGAACACGAACAAAAGGGAACATGACATATATACGTACAAAACACAGAATTATGAACAATGCAAAAGCCACCAAAAACCGGGGGTAAACTCAGGTGGTCCTAAAGGAATAGAAGTCAGACATTGTCAATTTTCCAATCCGGTACTACTCATGTCAGGGCAAATGATGAAAGGTTCATAGAATTACAACCTCCAGGAGGAAAATGCGAACAGGCTGTTTTTAGTTAACTCCGGAACTTCACACGAAAAAGTCCGTCTTTATCTGTGAAGCGAATATTCCATAACGGCCGACAAAATTGTGGTGCCGTGGGTAAAATTTCTAAAGTCAACGATGAGCAACATATCACTGCCTGATAATGTTTTTGTTTCAACGACCCAGCTCTGTCAAGAAAATCGATGTATAGGACAAATGCACTTGAAAAAAAAAACGTATGAGGTGGGAGATGTATACGCCATACGATTGGACAGCTGAAATGTTTCTGCCAATAAACGGGAAGTTGACTATTGGAAGTTGAATTCATCACGTTTTTCATATCGTTTTGTGTGAAGCCTTCCTCTATTGTCGAATTCGAGATGAAGAGCAAGGTATAAGGCAGACTTGGGAGTGTCTGTTGTGTCAATTTTCAAACTCACTTGGGTAGATAATCACAGAATCGTGCATTGCTCAGTAAGAAAACATCATCTATGAAGCAAGTCTGCCTCAAACGAGCAAAGAAATAGTTCGGTGAGAAGAGTAGCACATTTATAGTGTCCATTGGAATGCCGATTTTCTGCTGGAAAACTCGTCCACCATCTTGAAGAAATATGTTGTCAATTGAGAAATCTAACATTTTTGTATATCCCCTTCTATATATTAGATTTTTAATTTTGTGTTCTGTTGATCAACACGAGATATCAGCAAACACAATATGTCCAACATTTAAATACTGTGCTGTCAATAAGCGTGAGGAAGACAAAATGGATGCAATGCCAAATTTATTAATATCTGTTAATAATCAGGTTTTAATATTGGTATTACAACGTCGAACCTGTACCATGTGTCTGTTTAACTGTATTAAATCTTTGTAACGGTTTAAAAGTCTCGAGAAGCTTGTAATATCTGTATCCCTGCTGCAAAGGTTTACAATAAGATGTAGATTTCTATAATTAAGGTCAAAAACTATAGTGTAAACACGGACTAGCTGTGGAATGTAAACACCATACGAAGGGGCCAATAGACGTCCTTTAAAACACGGGCTTTATATTTTGGTTAGTCAAATGTGAATGAAATGACATAGGAATCCAGTGCCAAGGATGAAAAACAAAAATGGCCCCTTTTATTAAACACTTTAGGGCATAAACAACCCTGTTCAATTTTTAAATCCAATTCTAAAAAGGGAGTACGTCTTTACTGGTATTTATTTAAGTTTTTTTTTTTTTTTTGGTAATCGCCACGATATGGCTGAAATATTGCCGACGTGGCGTTAAACAATAATCAATCAATCTTTTGGATAATTTTCTTTGGCAAATGTTTGATACTTTGGATTATTTAAAGCTCAATCATCATTCGAATATCTAAAATCATTATTAAAATTGTCCTCTAAATCCTGTTCGGAGAAGCCGTTTTGAATAAGGTTATGCGGAAGTGTCAACAGTTTCAAATGATTAGTTTCTCAAAAACAATTTTCAAAGTCCCAAAATAGTTAATACTATTATATCCATACGCTTTATTGCAGTATTTAATTATAATTTCTTTATAGTACAGAAATTTTGATGTACAACCCTTACCGAAAGCTGAAATAAAACTGTATTTGAAGTGCTTCTTCTTTAATTTAGGTAACCAATACATGGTGTGAAAATATTCAGCTGTCTTAAAGATATCAACACGAAATATCTTACTTTATTTATTTAATAATGTTTGCATGTTGGTATGATATCATACCAATTCATCCGGTCTTAAATAAAACATTAATTTCGGGCACTAATTAAGTAATCTTAAAATGTACAAATTCGCACAACGAAAATTAAATATTTAACTTGTGATCTCATAACTGACTTTTCTTCTATGTCCCCTTTAAATTCCAATTGCATTTTACTGAAATATTTGGGTTTGTAAAGTGTCATATCGCAAAACCGTGGGACGGTAGAAACTTACCCTTCAGAAGCTCCTGCTTTATAAAGAGGTTCGTGGAGTCCAAGCCTTTGTTCTTTTTGTTTCCGTTTTATGTTTTAGTTTGTTATGATTTGTTTTGTCTCTTCGGACTATGTACTTCTGATTACACGCGTGTGTATTCTACACTGGAATCATATGCCATTTCATTTAAATATTACTGACAAAATCCTCGCGTTACAAGAAATATCTTGCTCAGATAACTTATTTTTTATCTTTTCTTGAAATCTGCATAAATAAATTTATTGGTAGATCAATTTTTAAATGCAATTTTATTAATAAATTATTTTTAATGAAATTATAGATTTTCTGAAAGTGATTATTGCAACCACGTCGTATGAAGTCCTCAAACAAAATCAAATCACCACTATACCCCCTAGCTAGACATGTACTTGCAGAAATCTTAGAAATTACTGCCATTGACGGAATATCGTCTCTTACCATTCGTTGAGTAAGATCTAAATTAAAACAAGACATAAATTCAGCGACTCGAAATCAAATCATTTAAACTCATCATTTTCAAATTTCCGAAAAGGAAATTTGACTGGCGACGCCTACTTAAACAAGTCATTTATATCATATTTTGTCAGAAGATATATAGTTATATGACATCTGAGAAGAAGAACGTTGCAGTTTTGAAGTGTTTATTATTTCGTAAAATATAATTATCGGAAGCCATCCAATATAGAATATTATTATCGGAAGCAGAACAAGAATGTCTGGTTTACAATCCCTTACTAAAATTAAAATGTGTCATTCTATAAAAAATAGACAAATAAATTAACAAACCTCTGATAAGAATATTATATGATGCTCAGGTAATATGACCTCGATTACCATAACGGTAAACTATTGTGTTCCGAAAGGTAAACAATTTTCCTACACTAGTGTAGTAACGTTGAAGTAACTGTTTTACATTAAATTTAATTTTATTGATAAAATGCATTTTATAAAACAATAGTGTACATAAACAACTTTACGAACATTCTCACTTCTGTCGAAGATGAACAGCCACAAAATGATAAACAAATTGTATACAATATCAACGGCGCTTTGACAAAATTTTCGGTTAAAAAAAACAAAACGAGACTCGCATAAAAAAGCAATGTTGGGACACTCTAAGAATAATTTTTAAATTCAGAACAAAACTGCATTTTAATATATGTTATAGAGTATGGTAAGTCTGTCCGTGTATCTGTTCTGAGGCAGTAAGCTAGTATACTATCTAGTAAACAATAGTCGTAATTGAAATGTCAAATTTTGCCTCAGTGAAACTGTTTGCCTTGAAAAAACAGGCACGAAATAAGCAATATTTTAAGCGCTTCATTAAAAAAGCAACAATAAACTGAAAATTAACAGTTATATGATGAATTAAATGAAGAATGTTCCTTTTCTATGTGCTGTGAGGAGGCATTAGAACGTTTTCTCCTTGCTGAGGTGAATGGGCTATTGTTTTCATTTATGGAATATATGTTGGAAGAAAGTGGTCTATTATCGTTTTTATTAAATTGAATCCTGAGCTTCACACTTGTTCGAACTAACGTAACAAATATATCTTTAAAAGAAGTAAATTTCACTTCGTTATTTTTTGGTATATAAGCATTTTTTGGAAAATTTTAGGTTTTAACGAATGCACATTGGATTTAGACTGCTAACATTTTGGTCTTAGGTTTAATTAAAAAGATTAATTAAAAAAACTGTCTACATTCAGATACATTTCGATATTTTAAAAAATCTACATCAGGAAATGGTTGCCGTCTGTTCAGCATTTATTCCATATCCTAACTTTTTTAAAAGAAGGATCGATGATTTTCATTTTTTTTAAAAAAGCACGCGAATTAGGTATGCTCATTTAGGAAACCTCGTTCTTTTTTATCTTTCTAAATTCGCGTTCAACTATACATTGCATTTATCAGATATTGTATTGGAAAATCGTTCATCAAGTACATTTGTTAATTGACATTTTAAGTGTTCACAAATGCAAACCACTTGATGTTCGTTACTTTGAATAGATATGTCCAATGAAATGGCCGTAAACAAAGAATGTAGCGACAGATACACCAGGATCATTAATGTCAATATAACGAAGGACTGCTTTTTATAACCAATTCAGTTAACTATATCAGTTGCGGTAAAATTGTTTTAAAGAGGTTTCCTCTCAGGCTCAGTGATCTCCTCTTCAATACATTTTATTCGTGATAAAATTCTTAGGGAATGGAAAATACAACTCGTGAAACCCAAAAAGCTTCTTAAAAAAGGTAAACGCGAAGGCAACTTTTATTGTAGTGCATTTTGAATCAAGATTTTTGATATCCAGAAACTCGCAATCGACGACGACTTTTAAAAAAAAATCTCTATCAAATAACATATCGTAAGTGTGGCCGATAACATTAAGTTGAATTGGCCTACCTGTAAACTTTGATGAGACATAACCCCATTATATTCTTTCACATAAAGAAAAAAATCATCCTAGTTCGAATATACCAAAGAGTTGGGTGAATACTTAATGAAAACTGAAGCTTGTTTAACACGAATCCTATAAAACGAGGATAGATTCAGATACTCTGTAAAGTTAAGCAGCCTCTTCTTCACAAGTGAAACGCGTTACGCGGTAGTCATAGCCGTGATAAGTAATAATCATTAGAAGTCATAATTGATATAGGAACGGAGTCGAACTTACGACAGTAGAAAGATATCCGTTTTCATTTTGGAAGTAGATATTTTGTCACGGTCAATTGAGTCTTGTTGACGACCAAAAAATGTTCAAAGTGATTGTGTAGCTTTTTTGTTGGCAGCAATCCTCTATCACAAACCCTGGAGTTTATCTGATAGATTTACACATTCTACACCATAAGCAGGTAACATAAGTTTTGTTTTCAATTCGCTCTTGCCATCAACGTTTTGATTACTAAATAACGAGTGATGAGGAAATTAAAAGAAGAATCTGCCCATACCTAAATGGAAATAGATATATGTTTTTTTGTAAAATATCAGAACTATTTATTACACAGTGACCGGATATAACCTAATGAAACGAATAAACCTGGTCGTTATGGAGAAATAGAGCTTAGAATTTCCTAAATTTGAAAAAATAACTATCTTGATTTATAAAAGGGTATACCACCCTTAATCATGGTGAAACCTTTTTTTCAATGTTTGCTTGTTTGATTTGGGTTAAATACCACTTTCAACAAAGTTTAAATTATATCAAGGCGGCCAGTTTTACTGGTGAAGGAAGCCGGGACACCCGGAGAGAACCTTGGACATAACTAACATAACTTATCACTTGCGACGAGTTAAACACTTTTGTATGTAAAAAAGTCAGTCGCGAACTCTGGTATGTGATATGATTAGCTACAGTGATCTGTAACGGTAAGTTTAAATTAACTCGCTAGACCACTCGGCCACCCAGGCTCCCTATTTTCAAAACAAGAAAACCGATATCAACAGCTGACTCACTATCCAGTGAATGGCGGAGTGATTATAGCTGACCTTTCGTCACAGGTGCTATTTCGTTATTTCTGTGGATATATCCTCTGTCGAAATCTCATCTTTTGTGTGCATATTTTAATGAAATAAATACGAAAACTGTTAAAAGTCATTACTTAATTCGATATTATAAATAATAATAAAAGCTTAAGGTAAAGATCTATTTTTTAGGTGTCACGCGCTTGAGACCAGTGAAAAGAAGTCAATTTAGTTGTGACATATGAAATATGGAAAAATTCACGTCGTACGGGAAAAAATATAACGCACCGACCATTTTAGAAATACGTATAGATAGGCAGGTTTCATCACGTTGAATAATTTATCAAATTCTCTATTAAGCTAATGAAAAAGCAAATTTAAGGAAACATATTTCGCCCTACTTTAAGCATTGCTATGATCAATCGGTTGGGGGAAATTGTTACGATTTACATACATTAAACCAGAAAAAAAATTACATCAATTTCAATTAGAAGCAATTAATATTTATTCAAGTTGCCTAAATTGTACAATTAGCATGTGTAATGTTGTAAAACATTTCAGGAGTTTTTCCGATACCATCATAATCAAATCAGAAAGTTAAAAGCCATAACATATGATCAAATGGGATAATTTTATTTTAAAAGCATAAAACAAAGTTGACTGTTTACAGAAGATTTCAACCCTCTACACACTCCGATAAACTGTTCGATTTTATGCTTTTCAGCAGTAGCTCATTGTGTTTCTAATTTGTCAGTTTCGTTTGTGTCACTCCTGTTATTCATTTGATAATATTTCCTGGTAATTGAACTTTCAAACAGAAGATTCTATCTTTCTATTTAATAAATAAAACCTTTTATTTACAAAAGACAGTTCCAATTCGCCTATAAAAGTCATAACATCAGTTGTAAAAGTCTTCCTTTCTAATGTATAATTTGATTTCTATTTCATGCATTTTATCCAGTTAGTAATTCTAAACACGTCACGTTATGAAACATTTTATTTTCTTCATGAACGATTATGCGTTATAAAAGAAAAGTAATAAATGCTTTGAATCTAATAAAATATTTCATTAAACTAAATTAACATAAATATAGTTATGATAGTATGGTGGTACAAAAACAAATGTAAATCCAAAATCCACGTTTTACATTTTAATAACTATTGATTTGTTTTACATTTTGCTTAGTTTCGTACTAATTAGCTAACAATCAAATTTGCCATAGATGTATTTCTATGAATGTTAAATGGTGTTTTTATCATCATTTAAAGTTAGTCTAAATAGAAGTTTCGATCCAGTATACCATATATAAGTCCAGTGTACATGTATAATACCCATGTGAGAGACCAAATACGCATAGTCCAAAACAGAAAAGACAAATTTGGAACAAACTAAAAGATAAAACGAAAACAAAGGAACAAAGGCTTGAAATTCAAAAAGTCCTTTACAAAACAGGAATGGGAAAAAGTTCTCTCAACAACCGAACCTGAGTCTATACGTAATTCTGCATTTTGACAAATTCTGTGTAGTAGTTGAAATTAAGATTTCAAGTAGTTTAATAGTTTTCTCAATTATTCTGAAATCCGCAGATAAAATTTACTTGCAAAAAACAGAAATTTATAAACGTGATAAGGCAAAACATCAACAGAAATCCTATTATCATGTTAAAATGTGATGGCTTAGTTTTCGACATCAAATTGCTTATTAATAAGGAACATTATTTGACTGAACAGAAAGAGAAAGAAAACCGGAAGCCAGACAAAATGGAAAAGTCGACAGACACGGAATTGACATCTCAAGAAGACCAACAAAACGGAAAATAATATATACACATAATCTAAAAACAAACATACATCTATGAACAATACGGACCCTTCAAAAACCGGGGTTGAAATCAAGTGGTACAGAAGGGTAGGTAAGTCCTGTCTTTTTAAAGACGCCCACCGCATTGTTCATTTTCCAATCCGGTATAAGTCATTTCACGGTGCAGGAGAAGGTTTAATGGGATCACTATCTCCAGGCAGAAAAACGAACAGCCTGTTTTTGGTTTACTCCGCAACTTCACAAGAAAAGGTCAGTGCTCATCGCTGAAACGAATATTCCATAACGGTCGATAGGATTGTGGTGTCGAACGTAAAAATTCAACAGTGATGACTTAAACAGAGGAGCAACATGCATGTTTCTCTATCTGAAGAATGTCAACAACCCAACATCGTCTAGAAAACCGCTGTATTGGATACATGCTGTTAAAAACGAATGAGCTAGGAAATTTATTCGTCAGTCGCCGGAGCAGCTGGAATGTTAATGCCATTAAGAGGAAAGTTGACTATTGGAAAGTTGAAGTCATCAAGTATGTCATCTATTTTTGTGAAGCCTTCCTCCGTTGTCTGATTCGAGGTGAAGATGAGGGTATGAAGCAGACTTGGGAGTGTTTGTTGTGTCTTTAATTTCAAGCTCATTTAAGTACACGAGGTGAAGAAAATTACCGAATCGCGTTTTCCCTGAGAGAACATCATCTATATAACGGAAGCTAAAATAAAAGGTCTGGGCTAATTTAATATTTTTTTCTGTGTTAGCTCTTAAAGAAAGTCTGCCTCAAAAGAAATGAAGAAATAGAGCGACGGGAAGAGGAGCATAATTTGGGCCATTGGAAACTGTTTTGAATTTCATTTGAATGACAATATGCGTTATCAAAATAAGGGAATTGCTTTCACATCATGTTTAAACGAGAAAATTTGGCATTGAGTCTTTTAATATTTGTTTGCAGTTCTATATCGAACATTCGGCCACACTCAGCATGTTATAAGACAGTGCATATATGATATTTAAGATATTTAGGTGATTTTAGTTACAGTGGGAAGTCTGTCAAATACTCCAAAAAACGAACTTTAAAATTAATGTTAACTACTTCTCATCAGTTAAAAACTGGTTTCAGAGTTACTCGTGTTACTGTAAAACACGTATTCTAGAAGATGCGTGAACGACAAGCGGTTCTAACAAATTCCAAAGATCTGTTAAAAGTTCTTCTTTTATACAACAGTACTAAATCATGTAATTAAACCACCTTTACATCATTGACTCCATTATAAGGTGGTTGACCTGGGTTAAGTGAGATAACTATTGAAATCAGTGATATGTTTATAATATTCCTATATCGAAAGAATTTTAAGCATTTAAAACAGATCAAATTTAATCTATGTTTATGAGATGCTGATATAAAATTATAGGAATGGTTGACTGACTCAAACGTACCAAAGATTTATAAAAAGTTATGTCCCATTAAATAGAACTATTTCCTTAAACTAAAATGAACAAAAAGAGAGCGTTGTTTCAAAATTGTTTTATTAAAGATGAAAGCAAACACACTCCAATGAAAATCAACATAAAAAGCCCTTCTAACTATTTGGTTACTTTTTACAAGTTATTGGTTAAACGTTCAGCTTTAAAGTTGATGTACGTTCACTAAATAATTCAAAATTTAAAATGAAGCTATCACATTTTAGGGTCTATATTTAAGGATTTTAGATATTCCCAAAACACTTTTTGGAAAAGACTTTATATGCCAGGCCAAAGTTAAGAACCACCTTCAGATTTTTAAGACTTTAGTTTTTCAAGGTAAGTATGTTTTCGAGTGCTTTGACAGCGCCATCATTGAAGAATGGTCTACAAATTCGGTATCACTGAAAAATTTTAAGAAATATCTATCAAATAAGTTTTATATATACATGTAATATAAAGTCTTTCTCTGCTTCCTTCAGTGATAATAACTAGATCTGTACCCCTCCACAAAGCTTAAAATTAGATGGAAAATAAAAATAATAGGCTTATAATTTTGTTACTTTATGAATCTTCGCTACTTTTCAGGGAATTTTGCATTGAACGGCTACTGAATGAAAAGTTGCAAAAGATGACAAAAAGCAACAAATTTCTTTTTGTAGAAAAAATAAAAAAAATTGTGATTTTTTAGATTTCACATTTTATCAAATTTAAGCCGTTTGCGACAAATTGGTAAAAATACTCAAGTGACGGTTTTAATATTAGATAAATGTTATCAATACCTCATTTATCATTATATTCAAACAAGGTACGATTATGACGGATTTTTCATCTTTAGATAAAAGAATAGTTGATATTATCCTGAATTTAACATGAACATTGTATTTCTTGTGTAAAGTATTACCAGTATATCAACAATTAGTTGACCTCTTATCGGATTGACATTAACACGGATTAGAGGGTGTTGCGCGACTAATGTTTTTGTGTAAACTCTGGCAGGTATACTTTATGCTGATTACCTGTCATGTTCACCCGAACTCAACCACTTCAATTCGTTTGATTCAACCTTAAGTTTCGTGTGTAATGTGTTATTGTTTGTATTCTTGTAAAGTATACATATTCACTTGAATTTGTTAAACCTGAACTAATCTGTATCCAGACTTGAGTTACCAAGTCTCTGTTGTGAAGTCCAGAAGTCTTTGAACATAGCCTAGGAAATTAGGGACGTCCAAACTGGTCAAGGCTTCGGTTGTGATTGTGGGTTTCCGGTCAGTGTAAATAGTTGGTGCTAAAAGGTGGCAGTCGGTCCCGAGTATGTTCGTTACATTCTCTCCATCTGTTCTGCTTTGATCTTGTGCGAGTAAATATGGTTAATTTTGATATGCTATATGTAAATTTCATGGAATAACCTCTCACAAGTAGCATTAGATTAATATGTTGTAAACTTCATTCCATGACGGTAAATTTTCTCAATATCCAGTTTAATCTTTACAATAACAGATAGTAAATAAGGTTGGTTACACAACAACATAGCTTAACAATCATTGTTTGTTTGGGATTTGGTTCCAAGATTATGTCCAGAATTAATGCTATGCGAGGTTTTATTAAACAAATAAGAAGATGGTATTGTTTAGGTTGATAAATAACGCCATGAATTGTATACAAATAATTCATGTGAACTACATTTGAAACTAGAATTTCATGAAGTTTTACTTTATGACCGTCCTATTTTTCCCCATATCGTGTTTAATGAAGGTAAATCCAGAAAATCGTTTTACATGCAGTTCAATTTGCTCTTGAATATTTATTATAAACTTATGTAGATGTCTTTCGTGTCCTCTGGCATATTACATATTCTTTCTTTTAAGTACGAATAAAGTCACAGCGTTTCAAGCCATATGAGCTTGTTTTGATTGATTGATTGATTTATTGGTGTCTAACGCCCGTCGGCGATCGTGGCGAGAACAAACATAATATCAAATAAAATACATCACCAGTAAAACAGTCAGAATTGAAACGTAGCTTGTTGTACATACAGATAAAAATGGTGTTAAAAGTAAAGGTTAAGCAGTAAAAATATCACAGATTTGGAGTAAATAAAGATATATCACAATTAGTATATATAAATACCAGATATTAAAATGAACTATCGTTACATGTTATCGTTACAGCATTATTATAAAATCTTTAAATATGGTTTTTATTGGAACTAATATTGACTTTCTTGTTAATAGC
>JARWCS010340821.1:0-11568 GCA_034783895.1 Geukensia demissa | reverse complement strand
CGACCAGAGCTCATCTTCGAACTCCCTTGAGATATCATTGAGTTAAAGCTACTGATAAAATATTATAAAAATTGGATTTGAAATAAACTTGCTAGAGCGCTTACAAGGAAAATTTTGCACGGACGGACAGACGGACGGATGGACGGACGGACGGACGGACGCCCGTCATTACTATAGCCCCCGCGTCCGCGTTGCGATGGGGGATAAAAATTGTGATAGTAAAATTGTTGTAGAATGAGATATTGAACAACAAATTCATAATTGTAATAATTTCTTATAAAGTAAGTAAATATATTTGCAAAATCTAATTTTCCTAGCTTTCAAAATTGTCACCGACACATAATATGTTTTTTGTGTTTTCTTAAATAGGTTCTCCTATTTTCTTTCACCTGAGTGTCGGAATCGAATTATTGTGTGGATTACTTCAGAAAGATACAGTTGGTTCAGGAGTAGGGAACGGAATGGGGTCCGTGAACTAAAAAGGGTGTGAAAACTAATTTGATTTACCTTCTGTTACTGCTGAAACATCACGTGCGTTGATAGGGTGATCTAATTGGTTAACATTTTTGAGTATGATATGCTCTGGGTTGTCGGACAAGTGAAGGTAACAGTCATGCATCAATAAATCTGGAGGACTTATTGTTTCTCCTGTCTTAGCCGTTAGGTGTTCAACTTCATCATTGTTTCCTATTTGTAAGATAAATTTCTTGTATTACTTGATTTTCTTTTGTAAAATACAAGCAAATGTTATTTTAAAGCATCAACCACATATATCTGCAGGTTGATCATAATTCAACTCGCTACACGCTATGTTAACATTAGAATCTCGGTACATCATGTAAATTCTCATTTACCAAACGTCGTCACTTCGTGGGAAGCTGAACCATAGAAAGTGGTGGTAGCAAGTTTTGAACAATGGGTAGCGAATACAAGTAGTATTAAACAATATACAGACGAAAAGAAACTGTCAAAAGTGAAAGCATAAAAAATCAAATTAAAATTAAGTTTTATATAACTATGTTTTTGCTTTAAATACAATATTGTGTGAAAATTTCATTCAGATATATTACTGAGTCATGACAGAATAACAAATCACAATGGTAACGTGATGAGTTATTATTGACGATGGGTAGCGAGTTAAATTGATTTAGAAAGTGCATTTCATACAAAAATACTTTGTAAACAACGCAGAAATTGTTTTGTAATTTTTTCCTGTTGCTGAATATTGTCCCAAAAAAGATACCAAATTAGGAATGTTTGGGTAGGTGAGAAAATCAAGTCAATCAATAGCCGAATATGAAAATGGACATTCATTTAATTCGTCGTAGAGTGCCCTTCAACCGTGCCTTTCTACCAGCGCAACTTTTACATCGCATACAAAAGACGTTGATTGCAAGTCTATATAATCCTCCTTTTTAACGACTTAAAGGTTCTAACTACCTCACTGAGGAAAAAACCAAGCAAACAATATTTTTTCTGGGTTGCTATTGGGGTGGTCGAGAATTTGTTTAAAACGCTTAACCAACAGACGATATCTAAGTTTGCCATGATATATTTGTTTCCGGTAACGTCTTGACTCGCATCCAGACTTTTCTTGTGAAATGGTACAGATGTTGACTTGGTTTGGAACGTTGTAAGGAAAATGAGTTAGAATTTTTAACCGGTAAAGGGTGTGCAATTGGCTACATTTGAACATTGCTACAACAATTACATTACATATAAAAACCCAAATAATCTAAAGAATCAACTCATCGTGATGAAATTACATCCGAAGCCTAGGAGAAGCCAGGTTATAGAAATAGGTTCTAGTATTTTCAAAAGTCAAATGTAGAACGAGATAACGTGTTAAGATAACGATAGAAGACACGTTTGTATTCTTTCTGACCCCTTTTATCTCGGAAACGGTTGGAGATTGGGTAAATTAACCGGCATACACCTGAAAGCTCTCACTGAGACAAATCAAATGAAAAAAGAACAATCAAAATCGGATGAAAATTTTCAATATCAGCCGAAATTGAATTTTATCCTCAAGTTTGTATAGAGATAGATAAAATTAGTTGAAACATTACTGAAGCTCTCATTGAGATGAATCAATTGTTAAATATCATAATCGAATTATTTTTTTTTTAATTCTGCAAAGCTGCCTTTTTACCCTATGAACCATTTTGTTTTTAAAAATAGGTAAAATTACGAATAAAAAGTGCTTGGATTAAATTTTGTTGCAATTATAATAAAGAATTGTTTGATAAAACCCATCAAGTTCGAATGAGAAATAAAAAAAAGTTTTAAAAATAAGAGCGTGGTCATTTCTCAAAATAGAAAAAATGAGTAAAAAAGACCAAAATATTGAAAGATTAAATTGCTACTGCTTTTGAATAAAAATCAAAGACCCGGCAATGCCAAAATTAACACGGTGTACAACACCATTTGACCGGCGTTTTTATTGTGATGGTCCAAACACTATGAAGTGGAATTTCTAACAAAAAGAATAAAGGTAAAATTATCTTACCAAGACATTTGAAAATGTGTCAAATGGAGACCGCAACAAGTTAATCCATAAACGGAAATTATATATAAAGAACATTATGTTTATGGAATCTTCGACAGCTGGCAGCTTTATACTTTCCCAAATTTTTATGATGCTGATGCAATATCATGGAATTTTAAAAATTGTAAACCACATGCATTGACCAGTTTCAGGGTAAGAAATGGCTGTTTTGAATAAATTAAGCAATACGGATGGACCTTAATGAGACGAGGAAAGATTTTCATGATACGAAACATTGGTTTGAACAGTGTTGGCAACCAAAGCAAGATGGCATCTTGAAATTCAGTGAAACAGAGAAAAACACGCTGAAAAGTTATAATTCAAACAAAGTTTATTGGCTTCAGTGAAAGTTAGAAATATTCTGTAAAAAGTTTAAAAAGTCCGTTGGAATAAAATGTACCAAACTAAAATGTATTTTTTTAAATATAAAGATTATTTTAACACTCTTAACTTTAAAAAACAAACCAACATTAAAAATCACGGTTTTGCATATAAAGGTTTTATCTGTGAATCTTTATTTCTTGAACTTTACGGAGAGTATTTAATGTGGCTTCACATGAAGTCACATTTTCGAGCACAAAAGTAACTATCGATTCCTATTTAAAATGGCATGAAGTGGTAAACGTTTGGAATTGAATAGACACGTATATTAGTATATTAACAAATTTGTCATTAAAAAAATGAGTAATATTTTAAAATTCATTGTCGATGCTTCTGACGAGAAGTTACTCCTTGAAGTGTACATAGAGGATATGGGATATCGAAATTCACCATATTTGTAACATTGGCAAATTTGTTTTTTAAACCTAACAACGACCTTAAGGATACGATATCACAACAATGGTTGGAGAGGAGATCTCCAATATGCCACTAGATTGTTGCCCAAAGCGTCGTCAAATTTTCAATTTTTCTTATAGTATTTAAATAAGTTTAAATAATTTTGGTGAAAAAGCATTTTTAAAAACCTATATTGCCTTTGATATAAAGAACAATGAAAACACTTAAATCACATTGGGTGTAATGGTTATGTTTGCATCGACAATTAATTTATAAGTTTTAACAAAATATGTAAAAGCAATTAGAAGACAGAAGACATACAAGACATTGTCCAACAAAATGAAACGAAATACAAAAATAGTACACAAAACACTATACTAAAAATGAAGCTAGAGAAACAAGAACTCTACAAAACTATGGTTAAAGTTCAGAATCGCACATCACCAATATGAATCAAACGTTGACTTTTTTATTATTAAAATTGGCCTGTCCTTTCTTATGTTGATTTTGATATATATACCTGACTTGCATAACGTTATATATTTATAAATTCCATTTGCATGGCTGTATTTGAGTTGTATGCATGTCTCAAATGAAATAAGAAACTCGCCACAAACCGTTCAATATACTCGCTACACACCGTACCAGAACTAAAAATTTTACGCCCCTTTTTTTAAAGCAACTCGCTACCATTTACTTGCGTTCATCATGATAAATTATTTATCTGTATTTAAAAGAAAGAAAATGGAATATATGCCAGAGAGTCACAATCCACATCTTTTCTGGATTGTGTACTGCACAATTTTTCGTTAGGCTGTTGCCTTTAAAAAGTTTACTAGATTTTCTTGGGGGGGGGGGGCGAAACACAGTCTTTAAAATAGTTCCTAGCATTTCTTTCTTTTATCAAATAGATTGTAGTAGACAAAATGGAAAAACAACGGTTGAAAATTTGAAAATGCCTAAATTACACTGCCTACGAAGCGTTTTTCTGGATTAACCTTCGTCAGGTACGCTCGGGACCAAATATTGGAAAACAGGAAATTACGTGCAGGCACGTAGAGAGATTGCCCTAACGTATTACAGTAATTTTGTAGTCAGAACTGTATCTTTCCAACATACATTCCAGTATCCCAAAAATAATTATGAGCATACAACTCAAGCACGGGGAAGCTTTTAACGTCCTCCACACAGCACAACAGAAAAAACTCTTTTATCTTTTGAAAGCTTGAAAACCTCAGTTTCACTTGACGAAAATGACCGCGGTAAACGTTTTGTGTCGAACACAATAAATTAATAAAATAAAATGAAATTAAATATAATTTTCACCTATTAGGTGAATATTTTGCCGAATTTACTTTCGTCTGCACGTTGTTTACCTTACCTGGACCAGCTAGCTCAAAACTCGCTACCACCACTTTCTATTGTTAAGCTTCCCGTGCATTGAAACATTTTTTCATTAACTCATATGTTTCAGAATTGAGGCAAAAGGAAAACAAAAACCATTAATCTAGAATAGGTAATCCCGAAACTTCACATTTTCTGGGAGAAGGATGAAAATCCAAATAACACACCACTTAACAATTCGAACATGAAAAATAGGACTCAACAAAATTCTTGGAGCTCCAGATGGGTAAGCAATTTCTAGCCTTGATTTAGTAATAACTATTTTATTAATATCTTTTCTTGCGTTTTAAAGTTTTTCATTTAAGAGTCTTCATCTTATTTTGGTTCACCTAACGCTTATAAAGACTATCCAATATCTGATACTTTTATGCAAATTTTAGATCTTAAAAACCCGTGAGATAGGATAAATTACGCAACCTGGCAACACTAGACCAAACCCGTATAATCGAGGTTGACTCAAACAAAGACACTGGTTGATATAATTCACTCACGTATTATACAGTAACCCACGTTACATCTATCCTGTGGAACCAGTAGGTAAACAAAATACTCTCCACAATTCTTCACTTGTATAGTATTTCGAAGTACACAGCAATCCCACATTCCTTCTATTTGATACGACCCACATAAATATGCTCCTCCAATCTCGTGTGGCATTGGTTCTCCATTGACAAACTCAATATGTAGAGGTGTCCTTACACCACAGGCTGGACCCTGTAAGAATGAATCGTCAGTTATGTTTTGCAAAATTAAATTGCAGTTAAGATATTTACCGCTGGATTTGGATTCCTATTTGGATTTGTTTGGGTTTGGTTTCTTTTTACTATGCTTTGATCTAGAACTTCCTGTGTTTTTGATATAATGCTACCGGTGAGAGGTTACTCCTTGACATGCACAAATAGCATATCAAAATTCACAATATTTAACTTGTTAAGTTGTATTTTAATCACAGAGATACTGTTACATCGACAACAATTTCCTTATTTTGCTATTTTGGTTAACAAATAGTCAATGTTGCTTTATAACTGTGCTTTGTAGAATCAATTGTCATACCAGAGGAAACTGAACGAAAAAGCTCCAAATTTAAAATCTCTTTAAGTACAAAAATATGACTTGATCATAACGAAGATGTTTTTGCTTTGATTTGAAGCAAGATAGACAAACATTTCCTTAAAATTTAGTGTCTCCAGCAAGTATCTAATCTTTCTGAAATCATTAATATTTTTATCTATTGCACGAAATGACCGCAGTAAAATGACCATCAAATAAACTGACCCAATTCCATTGTAACAGCTTATATCTTCCCTTATATATTTCACCGGAATTTTTACTTGTGTGTGTGTGCGAGTGTGTGTGTTGGGGGTCTAGTAACAACTATAACAAGATTTAGTAACATTAATGTATAATCACAATATAAAAATAATTGCTTCGGTTTTAAAGTTTTGGTTATACTACTGATAAGAGTTTACTCCTCGAAATGTCCATATAGCATATCAAAATTTAAGATATATATTAGATATTGGTAAACTTATATTTTGAAACCACAAGGTCAATGCCTCTGTTGCTAGACCTCTAGGGTATTCACCAGCCTAGGGGTATTCACCAGCCGAGTTTTCAGACTTGTTTGACATGAAATTTATCAAATAATATTTTCCAGAATTTAGCAGCATCTGTTCCAATTCTAAAACACTGAATATGCTGAAGGGCTTCAAAATGTACATGTATTGAACCGAGAAATGACCTACCGCTGGATTTTTACTTCAGATTTTGATTTAGTTCTCCCTTTACTATGTTTTGATCTCGAACTTCCTATGTTTTGGTTCTTATACTACTGATGAGAGAAATGTTCATATAGCATAAAAAAATTCAACATATTTATTCTATTTTGGTACCGCCTTGGTCGTATAATGGTAAGCGTGCTGGTCTCGAGTGCGGAAGGTCGTGGGTTCAATCCTCGTCCGGATCAAATCAAAGATATTCACTTGGTATTTTCTGCTTCTGCGCTAAGGACGCAGGATTTATGAGTAAGAGCATAGACTGGTTGGTCCAGAGTCATAATAATGTGTAACGGTAAAGTGGCATGTCTTTCTGCCGACTGTTGCTTTCGTGAGCTAGCACGTTCAAGTTCCGACTCAGCGTGTCGGTCTAGTACAAGTCAGGATTCATTAATAATTATAAATTATTGTCTTCTCGTCCACATGCATAATATATTTGCCGCTGTAATTTAAGCAACATTTTATTAAGATTGTTAAACTTGCAATTTTGAAACCACTGGATCGATGCATCTGCAAGCAGAGGTCCCCGTGGGTATTTACCAGCCCAGTTATATCAGACTTGACTGACATGAAATTTAACAAGCAATGTTTTAAATAATTTGCTGCATTTGTTTAAATTACAAAACACTCAAAATGAAAATAAAGAAAGGTTTCGAAACGTATTGCACCAAATAATTCCCTTTTTGATTTATTTGGATTTGATTATTTTCTTGCTTAATCTTAAGATTTACGGAATAGATATGTATCAGTTGCATTTGTATAATGAGTGCAGCCTTTACACTTCTTGATGCATGGGAAAAATAGTGCACTTTTTCCTATCAAAATTTGTTCGAAAGTTACTTGTTTTCTAATTAAAAAGTTCGCTGCTTTAGTTAGTGTTAGATATAACACAACTAAACACTCAACAACAACGAAATAATAATTTGATATTTACAAATTTACATTAAGCAAAGCTGTAAGTTTATAATATCACAAGAGAATTGAACTACATAGGTAAGTATATAAGAAAATATTAATACTTAATGAAGAGAAACACGGGAAGAAGAATATATTCAGTTAGAAAATCCAAAATACGATATCAAAAAAAGAAAAGAAGAAAAAGAAGAAAAAAGAAGAAAATAGTCCAACAATATATGCATTACCTACGACGATTGTGATCTGTAATAATAACAAAGTCTACAATGATAATACTATCAAAATATTAATAAAACCTAATTAATATTACAATTAAAATATTTATAATTTGCATTCATGTGTTTTATATTTATCAATAATATAAGTAAAATATCAATGAATTTATTCATGCGTTTATATGCTAGACCTTACAAATGTATTATTTACCTAGGTGCTTCGCAAATGCAGCAAAAAATGGCAGCAACTGTTGAAATGATCAAGTCGAACAAATAGTGAAGACACAGTCATGGGCCATATATGTTATTGTCATGCATGGTAATTTAGACACAGCAATTCTTTAATAAATTTTGATCCATTACTAACAATGAATAATTTAACCCAAACCCCACCAAAATCCATATATCCTGCAAAATGGCATATTTCGGGAAATTTGATCCTATTTATCTTCAAAACGGTAAGAAATATTAAATGAGGTACTTCGCATGCGATCAAAGGTAAGCAAATGAAGATTTGGTTAAGTGTGGACACATAATTTTGCTGGACACAGTAATGTGCTTGACACAGTTTAGTTTAATTTAAACATATTTTATTTGCTCTAAGCGAAATGGATCAGACACAAGTAATACATACTTATGAAGTCCTCTCCATAACATATTATGTATAACACTAACATATGTATATGAGCATGCATATCATATACAGACTTATGGATATAAAACAGCATATAAACATTGTATCAACGTACAGAAAAAAGAAAATAAGGCTATTAGCGCTGTGCTGATGAGCTGATGATGATGATAAGCATAAGACTGAGTTTATACTATGCAATAAGGAACCTTTTCGATTTTCTAATAAAATCCTGAGCATGCTTGAATATTTTGATATGGGAGAATTCAGAATTTCCATAAGATAGGAGTTCAGTATTTAATTTACAATTTTCGGGAGCCATCTTAAATTATTAACCAAAATTTCCCTATGATTTGTATACAAGGGACACTCAAAAAAGACATGGTGAACACTCTCAATTTTTGTTTCACACTGACACAATAAAGTGCTGGACGCAGTATAATTGAAAATTTCCCCACTGTGAACCATTTAAGCTCGAAACCGATAGAAGACAGAGAAAATCCGTTATATAGCAATGCAAGATCTCATGTATCATTGGGAATACAAATAAAAAAGCCCATCGAAACTGGAAAAAAATTTAAAAATCCCCAATTGATCTCTCCTTAAAAAAATCAATCCCAACCTGTATTTTACATTTAGGTATCATTGTTTTAAAATTTCACATGGATCCAAAGAGCTCTCCTCAGATTGACGTAATGGAAACATTGTCTTAGAAGATATCCCTAGGACTCTTCGGAAATCTCTTTACATTATACATGTTTAGTGTTCTTGTGACTTATTATGTTTAAACGGCGGCTAGATTTGAATCCTTAAATTTATAGGTATGCCTTCTGTGTTCCTTGTTAGTCGACTTTCAAATTCCGATTGGATTTCTCGGTTGTTTTGTCTTTTAATACTTTTGTGACCATCCACAAGGTTGGATTCATCCACACGTATTATGTCATCTGCCGGGTTGGTATTTTTCTCTGGTTCTTGTTGCCTTCGCTACGTTTGGCGAAGAATTCCTCCTTAAACATTCTGTTCTTCTTTAGTTATTCTTATAATTCTTTCTAAGGCGTTATAAATCTTTTGACATTCTTAGGAGTAGGCAAAGTTTCTGTAAAACTCCAAATAATTTTTCCTGACTTTATACTTGACTTAGTACACATTTGCATAGTGTTGCCTTCGTTGTCTTGAGTCTTTGGTGTTCTCTTTTCTGTTATTTTACCACTTTCTTTCTTCTGTCGTCACGACACCCTACTTCTTCGAAGGGAAAATACTAACAAGAAAGAAATCATTTTCATTGGATGCTACACTTCTATTTTGTTAGAACGTTGTCGATCGACTGAAGACCTTTATATCCATAATACGAATATGGCCTAGGGTATCTGCGATTACAAGAGATGCGTTGTCTCTTTGATTGTTTATCAAAATATTTGTCTTGTTTGTCTTGCCGAACTTGTCACTAGGTTATTATGACGAATTATAGAACTGAAAGGTAGATAAATGGTGAGGAAGGGAGAATAGTACGCGAAATCGCCAAAGTCTACTCGCCTGTTCGTCAAACCCTGCTCAGCTGCTCGGCAAATCCTACTCAGCTGCTCGTCAAACCCTACTCAGCTGCTCGCCAAACTCAACTCAGCTGCGCATTAAACCTTTCCAGCTGCTCAATTTCCTCCCAAACATCCTCCTCTTCCTCTTCATGACTGATTGATTTGATCAACTGAGGTTTAGTGACCCGGCAAACAATAATTGCTATACTAATTTTTTACTCCTTCTTTAATAACAGGATGCACACGACAAAAAAGAAAAAGAACAACAAACCACAAAAATTCCAAAAATGATCAACGATAAGTAATGCGAGACCTGAATATAAATATCACGTTATTAAGGCAATGAGGATACAATTAGTTCATTTATTTTTAGTTATGCTTAAATCTAACTTTTTTAGCACATTCAAATCTTGTGTCAGGACAAATAAAAAAGGTTTTCTCATTGAATTCTTACTTACCTTTATGCAGACATTTGGTATTGTCGCCGGAGTACCATTATAATCCATACGATACCAGCCTTCTATCAAACCTGTATCACAGTGGTGCCTGGTGGTTTCTCTATAACTAACATGACGCCATTCGTCATCCATAGTTAAGAAAGAATCGCATGGATCTGGTTCTTTAATTTAAAAAAGAAGAAAAAATACATAAATATGCGATTTTTTCTAATCGTCACCCACATGTCATTTTCTTTAGAATTACCAGTATGAATGAAATTCAGTAGATAATAAGCCCTGGGAAAATTGCCAGTTAACTTGTAACTTTCCATCTTGTCTTATTTACTATCCCCCCAAAAAAACCATTTAAAATCGGTGACAAGCTTTACTTTGTGGTACAGATGGTATAACTGAACAACACCTGTTAATAGAAAGAGAACGACTACAATGCCACATTATTAAGGTACATTACTCTCAGTGAAGAGGTCCCGACCTCGAAAACAAAATTAGACCTTCTCTTTGCGGGATCAGAACAATGTCGCCAATGGAAAATTGTTGTTATGGGTAGACGGACAGAAGTGGCCGCTATAAAAGCTGCGATTTTTCATGCACAGTAGCATAAAATAACATATTACCAGGGTTTCTTTGTTTGATGGTAAAATATTGTATGGATTTAGCGAACATTTACCTTGCGTTCCTGTTTGGATGGCGTAAACAAGAGATAAAAAACCTGAAATGATAAAACAGTATTTCATGTTGATAACTAATTTCGTTTCAATGAGGTTTTTACACACATGTTTCACAATACATGACAAATTACATGTACATTGAAAATATTTATGCGATCTCAGGTACACTTTCGTTTCGTGTAATAATATTTCGACAGTGAAAGTGACTATATATATGTTTTATTTAGATATCCAATTGGCAGGAAAAAAACATTGTAACTTTAACCGTTGTTCAAAGCTAATAAAATATCAATCAATTCATCAGAACCTGTCAAGATAACTGACCCAGTTTTACCGACCGTGTATCACAACAACCAAAACCCTGGGGCAACAAACATATTCATAAATTGCCACACATAGAAAAAAATATAGAAAAAGCCACAATGTAAATAAAGAAAAAAAAACTCAAAAACCAGTATTTAAATGATACAATTAAAGAGACCCCGAAATGAGGACAATATATACACTTGTTCATAAAAATCATGATTTAAGCGACATAAAATATTCATAAGGTCTGTAAATTGTTATGTCCGGAAGTTTTTCGGTCGCCATCATGATTTGGTTGACCGCTACGAAATATCCATTTCACAGATGACAATGGATATC
>JARWCS010340810.1:0-11569 GCA_034783895.1 Geukensia demissa | reverse complement strand
TAAATGTCGGAACATGTATGGCAGAGATGTATGTGTCTGACGAAGGAAGTACTATACTCTCTGTTTCGGAGATTGACTGCAAATCGCATTTTCAAACTTGTGCAGAACAAAGGCAACATAAATGCGCTTGACTATTTAAGGGGTATTGCCTACAATATTCACTTCTAGGAATTTAGTTCTTAAATGACATAAGTGCTGAACATAATATACCATTTACATTTTGGACAAAGATATCCTTATAAAATGTAATTAGTCCCCGACATATAGCAGTTAAATGATTTTTATTTCTGCACACACGTCTGTTTATTTGCAATATTTTATTGATATCATGTGCAAATATATATATATATAAAAATAAAATATCACATTTCTTTTCACTGTTCAAAATATCCTGTACGATATCATCAGAATACCAGAGAAATGAAAAGTTTATAAAGTCACACACACAAGTATTCTAATACAGTTCCGTTAAACAAATATGAAGAAAGGAGACAGTTGTCCTAAAAGGGGGGCAACTGTCCCAGACTCGTAAACATTAGACGTGTAAACTTGAAGCAAACCATTACGTGATTGGTGCATGACAACATTGTTTACAAGTGTATGGGAAATGTGTTCACGTCATGAAAGGGTAGAAGTTCTGTGATATAAGGTTGATTGCATTAGGAGGACCCATTCACTACTCCATTTAGTAAGAGATAAACTCTGCTGTTACACAGTTCTAGCTTCACTAAGACTTAAAACTCTAGGTAATATTTTACAACAGGAATATCGGTGCCAAACGTTGCTTATTTTACCATCGAGACAGAGATTTACTGCGGATGTATGGTTGCCGTAAAAGATTGGAGATATATTTTAAAGACAAAAAATGGAAAATATGCCAGAAAGACACAATTCACATCTTTTCTGGATTATGCATTGCATAAATTCTCGTTGAGCTGTTGTCTTTAGTTAACTAGATTTCCGGGAGAGGGGTTTGGGCACTAAACAACTTCATAAAAATGATGCCTTGTATTTCTTCCTTTTATTAAACAGGTTATTGAACAAATAAAAAATCGACAAATGGAAATGCCTAAATTTGTCTGTGTTCAAAGCCTTTTCTGCATCAACTTTCATCAGGAACGTTAGGGTTGAAATATTAGAAAACAGGGAATCACGTGCAGGTGCTGATACCGTCTTTACCGTATTACAGTAATTTTAATTTTATTTTTTAATCCAACATTGTAGAAGTCACTTGCTATAATTATGGTGCGAAAAAATTAAACAATGAAACATAGTTCAATAACCTTATTCCTAACGTGTTGTTGTTTACACTTGAAATACAAATAAAACGTATCGAAAATCACAATACTTCTGCGATATTGGTAAACTTGTATTTTGAAAATTGCTTTTGTTGGTAATTATATTGACACTGTCATTCCTACTTTACATAAATTTCATTTTTTAATTGTGTACCTCACTCTCCATTCACCACTTCTTTTAACGATACAATGCTATTTTAAATAGATATACCGTATTTGATTACATCTGTATTCAGGTCCGGTGTTCAAGATTTTTCCCCGGTCTTGAGCGATTCTCAATGAACGGCAAGTCATTGATGCAGTGGCTAAAATTGGTTTTGAGCGCCATTCGTGGGCTTCCGACTTCCTTTGAATTCGTCTGTGAAAAGGTACAAATCATAGCATGAAAAATCAAAGGGAAGTCTCGTTTTGACATAGACCTTCATCATGATCATAGAAATGTTTCAATGTTGAATTATTACGTATTAATGCAAACCATTCCTAATTTTTGGGCTGTTTTACTGATAGAATCCCTTCAGAAGTGACGTTCAGGGTTTTGGCGTAAAGTACATGTATACATATTTGACAATCCTATAATTAACCAATGTTAATAAACGGTTGATCGAATGATCCCATAGGAGGTACATTTGTATACCCCCCCCCCTTAAGAGGCGAGATAAAGAATGCATCACTTTCTGCACGATTAGACCCCTTTTGAAAATCTTAAAAACGTGTAAGCGATTTTCGACTAATAAAGGCTTGTATTTCCTTCCTTCACGGCCCTCGCCTTGACAGTAGCAGTCAAAAACCCCATCACAATTTTCGCTTATTTTGCTTGAATATTTTTCCAGCCTGTCTATGCTTAAACAACATGCCACATGAAGTTAAACAACAACCAATCAATCGTTTCGGTTTATATTTTTCAATAACTACGTGCACCTCACACACTTAGTGAAAGACGCAGATTCCCCAGTGGTTATATCTTTACCACTTCCGGATATGCCGTAAATATATTTACAAGTAAACTTATATTAGTGTTAAGGACAGTGTTTAGATAAGGTAATTCAGTAGATCTTCCTTAAATGGAACATTTTTGTAAGATAAGGGAAAGAAGATTATTATACCAATGCGTTAGTGTATAAATATTGTGAAGGATATAAAATGAGTTATTTCTAATGACTGGAATATTCAACAGAATGGTTTTAAATGAATGACAAATATTTCAGATTCTGCTGTTTAATCTTTTTGTAACTGAAAGATGAAAAGCGATAAATATTCAAGAATTGTTATCTGTTAACTGATGCAAGTATAGTTTAATTTCATATTAACAGTTGAAAATCAAAGATGGCTACAAATAGCGACCTCGATAGAATCAATGACGAAATGGCAACAACGTTAATTCCTGTCATGGTATTACTCGCCGTGTATATGATTATAGGTCTAATCGGTAACTTTTTGGTCGTTTATTATTATGGATGTTTGGCAGCACCATCTCCAACTTATCATTTCATCGTAGCCATGGCACTATTTGACCTAATTATTTGTTTTATTTCTATGCCTTTAGAAATAATTGATATGCGATATAACTATAAATTTCCAAGCACCATAGGTTGTAAACTTTTACGATTTGTTAACTATTTTGCCAGTATTTCGTCTGGATTGATTCTTATTGCAATTGCCGTTGACAGATTTCGAAAAGTATGTCGGCCATTTAAACGTCAAATTACAATACAAATGGCGAAGGTGATTACTGGTATTACATGTTTCGCGTCGTTGTGTGTATCATGGCCGGGATTACTGATTTATGATGTTCATCCCGTCAATATTTCATCAATACCCAACCTAGTTGGATATGACTGTACTACCATACGGAAAAAGGAATATAAACTATATATAACACTTTATAACGGAATTTGTTTTCTCATTTTCATTGGATGCATAGCAACACTTGTGGTTTTATACATAAAAATTGGAAGAAAATTGTGCCGACTTAGAAAATTCCGGTTTTCGGCAACGAAGAAAACAACAAAACAATATTCAAATAAAATCTACTCTCCACCAACTAGCTCGAGTGAAGTAGATTCACATTTCAAACTGCAAGATTATGTTATCAATCCCCTTAAGAAGACGTTACCAAATATTTCAGCAACTAATGATAATAAATGTATAAAAGAAGGACTAGCAAAAGTTAACATAATTTGCAGTGATGGTGAAAGCCATGATGGTAGTAATGTACGATTCCAAGAAGTAAACAAACAATTGGTAACAACTACTACAAATTTGAAGCCAACAAAATATAACAGTGAAGTGGAAAGGTTTAAATTGTCGGATCATTCACTTATTAATACAGATTCGGAAACGGATGTGTCGAGTGGAAACATAAATGTAGAAAAACGTGGACAGAAAAAGAGAAAAATGAAAAGTCATGAACAATATATCCATTTGAAAAAGTACACCCTACTTACGTTATCTATAAGCACAGCTTTTATTGCGAGCTTTCTGCCTTATTTGGGCCTTATGACTTGGAGAACATTAGCGCCTAGTTATGAAGTGGATTTAATGTCTCACAGCGGACTAGTTGCGTTCAACATTTTTCTTCGTTCTTGGATGATCAGCAGTTTTGTAAATCCTTTGATTTATGGATTATTCAACGCCGACTTTAAACAATATATTGCGAGTCTAATAAACTGCTGCTAAAAGTTAAGTTAAATCGAACAGGTTTTGCTAATAGTATCTGTGTTTTTTTCGGAATTGCTTATAGATGATTTACAGAATGCACAGGTGTACGTATTCTAGCGGCCCTTCTTTCTACATTTGAAACGATTAACTTGCTGTTTTGATATGGTTGTTTGTATAAATAGTTGATAATTTTAGAAAATTTGATTAGTTAATTCATGATCACATGATCACCTAAACACATGTACTTATCAGTGATTACTAAAAACAAAATGATAAATAAAATATTGACTTTTAGTTACATTCACATAATGACGTACTAGGTATTATGACATCATGACATTGTCTTTTATTTAGAGTCAGATCGAAGCACAATACTTTGAACTTAAAGTTTAAGTCCAGTGTAGAATACCCATGCGAGAGATCAAAAGTACATAGTCCAAAGAGACAAGACAAACTAAAAGAAAAACAAAACAAAAGGAAGAAAGGCATAGAATCCACGAAATACTGTACAAAACAGGAGTGGGATTAGTTGCTCATTAATGGTAAATAATGGTCTCTACATTTACGTGCAAAAAATATCTTTGGTAATTACCACTATGATTTTAGCATTCATTTGTGTATTGGTACACAATTTGGACTGGCTTGCTAACCAGACAAATCTTGTCTTGTCACGTTATTTATCCTTCAATCACCTCAAATATTTACCTTACCAAGGGTGTCAAATATCAATATTGCTGAAATACTACCTTCATAATAAAGTCTCCTGATACCACTGATATGTAGAGTAAATTAAACGATGAGGAGCATAAAGTATATGTGAGCCAGTCATAACGTCACAGTTACATTTCCTTGTGACGTTAAATGTTCTACAGATATATTTTATTCCGACAAGTAGGATTCAGCTATATTTTGTTTTGAAATAGACGCCATGTCTTGATTCAATTTTCAAATTATTGCGTAAATAAATGAAATACCAGCTAAACAACGAATTTGTATCATTCTCATACCATTTACGCTTTACTCATTATCATCTCCAAAAACTAAACGAGTAACTGCAACTGGTCTTCTGTTGGGTTACGCACCGCAACACTGACAACAGGTATGACCCACTTCTCAGTAAAATCCTGTGGTCAATATGTTGGCTGCAGGATATGGAAAAGCAGCGATTTTTACTGAAGCTTCAAGGGATTTGTTAACAACGCTTACCGTTTATAGAAATGAAAAGATATGGGGGTAAATTTCAGTGTTACTGCACTCCAAACACGAGAAAAACAGAGGAATATACAAATCTAGAAGTTTCCACAAAAGCCTTCAATAAGGGTGGAATACGACACTTTGTGAAAAGTTCTAAAAGGCCCAAATAAAAAATTGTGTATGCGTTAAATAATACTGCCCTAACCTGAACATTAACAAAAAATATTTACATTTAACAGACCAATAAACACAAAGACAAACCTATGACTACAATTCCTGACCTGGGACAGGCACATGAGACATGTGGTGGGGTTAAACTAGTTAAATGGGATCCAAACCCTCTCCCAACGAGAGGCCAATGTAAAAAATCAAAGAAAACGAAAACAAAAGCAGCAACAGACGAAATATAACAATCAAATAGAAAGTCAACTAATCTGACTAGAGAGTACTGTAATTGCAATAAATATACTAAACAAAAATACACGAAAAAAGAAGATAAATCTTTAATGAAAGCTCGCAGTTATTTAAAACAAGCTCAGGATGAGATTCCTGGTGATTATCAAGCCAAGCCTCTCAACACGAGCGCGAAATGTCATAAAACACTGTATGTCTGACTGTTTAATATTGTGAGTCAATAGACCTTAAGATAGACAAGATGGTTGCAATGCCAAATGTATTAATAATTCTATAATTGTGCAATCAGTATACTTATTTGTACAAACAAAAACAATTTTTTATATCTTGATTACAACGTCGAACTTGTACCCCTTGTGATTAAGTTTAACAGAACGGTGAGATGAAAGGGATCATCCTTAAATGTGACCATGAGATTGAAATTACACCGACCATATCAAATAAAAGATTATGTGTTGTGTGGCTATATTCTGTTTTTCTTCTAGCGTTGATTGCTAACACCGTTTGTGTAGCCTTCAATTAAAACTAAAATAAATCCTAGTGTTAAATTAGGTCCAACTTGACACGACTTTGGAAAGACCAAAGAACGTCGATATCAAATTGGACCAAATCCGTAGCATCTGGAACAGAAGACCAGTGAACTGTCAGATTTCTTTAAAATTGCACAGTCCCTCGCTGTATAAATGAAACGTGGCGTGCCAAACTGCCCAACAGCCGGATTGATTTCCACCTACACCAATATGGCGCTAGTCCAAACCTGCCCCAAAAAAACGACGGAAATATGTAACCCATATGGAAGGGAAAGAACCTGCTAAGTACATTAGTACTAGCTTGAGTAACCCTTGACCTTGTTTGCGAATTTTGAGGCAAGCTCAGCTTTAACCAAAATTCAAAGCGTTGGGTCTTGGTTTCAAAATACATATTTACGAATGTTAAATAAATAAAGTGAAGTTTAAAATGCTATATGGATATTTTAAAGAGTAACTTTTCATCAGTATCATTCACCCAAAATATTGAAAAGTCGAAATCAAAACATTGTAAAATGGTATACTTATATCCAAACAAACGAAAAAGGTAGCCAAATCTTGCGGCAACGACATCTACCTTGTGCAAAACAAATAAAAACCGTTCTTTTATTTTCATGAGTTAATAGTTTAAGTTATTACTGGAACTTTCTGTAGAATAATACGTTGTTTGAATTCATGCTAGACAAGTAAGACATCTTAGATATTATTAATTTTTATATGCTATATGAAAATTTCAAAGAGTAACCCCTCATCAATAGCATAGAAAGTCCAATATCCACACATAGCAGAAGAAGCACTCTATATCTAAATAATAAAGAAAAACTATTGGAAATTTGTATAATGTTAAATTTCAAAATATGTATTTTTCGACATCAAATATTTTTCTGGCTTTATTAAATCAGATGATGTGATACAAAAGTGACCATTGGCTATATTGAGGTCGAGATGGCCATTAAAATAAAAATAATCGTATTTTACTATTCAAAAGAGAAGTTTTAACAAATACCAAGAAAACGAAATACAATGTAGTTTCTGTGATTCTAAATAGTGTGTGGACATTGTCAGATTGTGGGATTTTGCATAAGAGCCTCTTGGAACTTTTAACGTTCCCTGTATTCCAATGGTGTTTAAATAAAATTTGCCAAAATAGTCCAGATAGATGAGATTTTATAAAAATTTCTATAGTTTACAGTTTAACCCCAATGACTTATAACCTTTCGCTTATTCTGATAGTTTAGACCTAAGCACTGCAGATCAGGCGCTCACAAACCATAATTCATCATCATCACAAATTTAAGTCGGGTAAAGAGTACAAATCATACAACAGGAGTCATCCTTAAGAAGAGACATTTTCATTTTCAAGACAGCATATCAATGTTATTCTTTCAAATTATGGGAAATATTAGAATAGAAAAACACACAAATAAACTATATATAAAACACTCTGTAATTCCATGAGATGATATTTCCTCTCCTTTAATTCCTATATATATATGTTTAAAAATAAAACCAGCTTTATCTCCGTAAAAAAGATATCTGGAATCTTTTTGTTGGCATTGGTCTTGTATGTCTTATGACTTAGACACGAATCGTGTGATTCTATGGGATGTCTGGAATTTGTATGCGGGCTCGAAATTTTTTTTTTTCGCTTGCTTAGCGGGCCAGTTTTTTTTTTTCATCTATAGTTAGAGTAAGAAAATATCTTTAGAATTTTTTCCCAATTACCAGACAGTGGGCCAGAACATTTTTTTGTTCAGATGGTAGCCAGATTATTATTGTTTTTGGACAAATTCTCAGATCCCCTCAAGAAAATTAAATGGTCTGTGACTTAACGAATTAAGTATGCTTCTTTGTACGAAACCCAAGAGAGGACCATTCAAATTGCAGAATTCAATAAATTAACTTTTTCCGGGTCTCTTTAATGCAAAATTCAAAATGCTGAACTCAATATTCAACTAAGTATTATAATATGGCTGAAAATGGCTAAAGAGTATCTATTATGGTTACCTCTCCGTTGAGAAACTCTCTTTTTTTATAAAAAAAATTTAGAACTATTTTTTGTTTTTGAAAAAAATATTCCTCTTCAAGTTAAACGGCCCTTATTTGGTACGAAAGTTTAAAAGTTTGTTGTCAATACAAAGATTACGTTAATAAAAAAAATAAAAATATCGCTATATACATGGGTACAACGGAAAAGATAAGAAATATAAACACCGCAAGAAGAAGCCAAAAGAACGTTCCCGTCAAGAAAGGAAAATGTACATATACACTAAGTCAAAAATATGGAAAATTGACATTTTCTGAGTCAAAAATTGAACTTTGGAGACTTTCATGTAACACCTATGAGCCAGAATGCCAAAAAATTTACGCAAATCTTATTATTTTACTTCAAGTTACAAAAGTGTTTGATTTCAGATTTTTTTCTGTTGGCTTGTTTTATGAGTTCTAAAACACACATTTTTGTGAAAAAAATATTCGTGTTGTATTCCGGATAGCATCCTTTCAAATGTTTCATTTCATCCAATTTTATTATTTAACTATCATCTTATATCATCCGGCAAGCATTGTTATTTCCTCATAAAAGATCTAGCCATACTTATTTCTTATGAAAGGTCGAAAATAAAAATATTCAACATTTTAGAGCAAGAGTATATCATGTGTTGAGAGGCTTGATGTTTCAATATCAGGAGTCGCACCATGAGCTTGCTTTCAGTAGTAACTGGGAGCATTCGTCAAAGATGCATCTTCTTTTTGCATGTATTTTTGTTAAGTCTAGGTATAAATATTTATGATTAAAGGTCTAAAATAAAAATATATCACTTTTATGAGCAAGAATATATGTCGTGTTGAGAAGGTTGATGTTTCATCATCAGGAATCTCACCCTGACCTTGCGTTCAATAACTGCGAGCATTCGTCAGAGAGGTATCTTCTTTTTGCATGTATTTTAGTAAAGTATATTTTTGGTAATTAAGGTACTCAATAGTCGGATTGGATGACTTTCTGTATGATTGTTACTACTTGTGTTTTTTTGTTTGATTTTGACAATCGCTGTGAGAGGGTTGGATTCCCATTAAACTTGTTTTACCCGACATCATATCATATCTGCCTGTCCCAAGTCAAGGATTGAAGTCAAATGTTTGTCTGTGCATTTATTGTTCTGTTTCATGTACATTTTTAATAATTATTAGGTAAAAGTAGTATTATTTTACGCATACGTATTGGAGGCCTTGTGGAGACCTCTAGATTTGTAAATTCCCCAGTTTTTCTCCTAGGTTGGAGTGCAGTCTTTCTGACATTTACCCCAAATCTTTTCATTTCATATTATTTTGGAAAGTTTACGTCATTCCAACATTGTTATTATTTAGGTTTAGTCTGTATCAAGTAACTTTTTCCGCTCAGTCTTTCCACAAAATCACTGTTAAACGACAGGGTCGGTCCTCCACCCATAAGTAACTCCCTGTTTTTCTATATTGGTTCCGAGTGACCTGATGACCACACGATGCTAATTTAACCACCGTTACAGAGATTATGATTAATGTACTTTTCATGAACTAAGACTCTCACGTTTTGGTTATTCTATTTAAAGCAATAAAAAAATTGAAAAAAAAAGGATTTAAAAAGAGATGAAACTATCTTATCGGCAACCGAGTCGAGTATTAAAAATATCCAATGTGTCGGTTTTTGTCCTGTGCTCATGTGAAAAATGTTGATTTTGTGAAAAATTTATGTTCCGACAATGACTACTTTTTTGCATTTCTGGTACCGCCAAACTTATTTTAAATGACATTACGAATAAATATATGTCAATAGATATAAACCTATCAAAATATTTATCATTTTACAAAATTCACAAATCCTGTGAGCAAACTAGTTCTAATGGAAAACAACAAAATTTTCAAATTTTCCATAGGAGTGTAGGAAAACTAAGAACATGTATAAAAAATCCGATATATACAAAAGTTACCGGAATCATTTTTTATATTGCATTTTATATAATTTGTAAAGAATTTTTCCAGGGATTTTTCAAAATTGATAAACAGTGAGAGACTCAATTCATGAAACGTACATTAAGGAATTTCATGTTTTTAATATTATAGACGAAAGAGTGATTTCTTTCACTTATTATTTTTTTCATGAACAGAAGAAATAGCTGTCAATTTTGTAAATTATTAGACAAAATTCTTAAGATTTATAGTATTTACGAAGTTTCCCTATCTTTTCCGATGTCATTACGTTATGTTTTTTAGAATTTGGGGTATTTTTCTTTATCAAGTGTTTAATTATTGTTCAAGAAATAAAAGATAAACAATGGTCTTTGACACACAGTTTCATTCAATACAATAATTCATAACGTATATTGTTTTGTTATTGTTGTTTACACTTGAAATACGAATAAAACATATCAAAATTCACAATACTTATGCAACATTGGTAAAATTGTATTTTGAAACTTGATTTTGATGGCATTCATATTGACACTGTCGTTCCTACTTTACACCAATATTAATTTTCCGTTGCGTACCACCTAGTTAGGTCATCACGAGTTTTAACTGTATAGTTCTATTTATTTATATAGATATAATACTGAATTTGATTACATCCCGTACGTTTATCTGAATCTGTATTTATGTACAGTGTACAATATTTTTCCATGATCTTGAATGATGAATGGACAGGCTTTGAGGTAGTGGCTAAAATTGTTTTGACTTATCACGCACTTATTCTACCAATATTGCTAATCAGAACTTCCGGCTACCCTCGCATTCGCCTGTGAAAAGGCATAAGTCATAGCATAAAAGATCATAAGGTAGTTTTTTTACAAAGACCTTGCAATATCATCAACTCATTTGATTTTTCCACCCTATATTTTATTTCACATTCAAAACTCAAAGAAAAATTAACAGTCTAAGTTCACCTCTGTTTTGTTAAAAAAAAGATGACAAACGCAGATACACGATACAAATATTTGGTTCTAGGGAGGGACAAACCTTATTTTGTTATTAACCACTATGTTTCTAACAAACAATACTCTGAAGTTGACATTTGCGGAATGTCAGATTTCTTAATTGCCAACATTTTTGTAATGTTTGGCGGACGTGTGTTTTATCAGACTTCTGGCATTCCAAAGGGGACCAATTGTGCACCCCTTCTCGCCGATCTACTCCCTTATTCGTATGAAGCTGACTTCTTATAGAGCCTACTACAGAGAAAAGAGAAAAAATTGGCTCAATCTTTTGGCTTCTTGTTCCGCTTAATAGATGATGTCCTTTCACTGAATTGCTCTAAATTTGCTGATTATGTTGACCAAATCTTACCCATTGAACTTGAAGTCAAAGATACTATAGAAACAGAAAGGTCTGCTTCTTACCTAGGCTTACATCTAGAAATTGACGGTAAGGACGGGTTAAAAACAAAACTTTACGACAAGAGAGATGACTTTGATTTTCCGATTGTAAACTTTCCGTTCATGTCTAGCA
>JARWCS010340799.1:0-11569 GCA_034783895.1 Geukensia demissa | reverse complement strand
CACGGATTACACAATATTATTGTTATTATTACTCTGAATGTTTACTTCATTGTCAATCAAAGTGAGAAAACCCCGCCAATTAATTATCACACGATTTTTCAGACCGCCTTTTACAGGCATATTACATGGATAAGCATTTAATATGCATTCGCATATTATATCAACCCTATTTGTCCTTTTTAAAAATATGTAAATATAGTAGAATTGAAATTCTAATGAAAGTTTCTTACACGAAGAGTGATAATTGATACTAGTTGAAATATATTCTAAAAATAGCACTGAAGTGCAACATATCTCTGTACATGTATTAACCATGCCATCTCTGAGACATGTTCATCATAGTATTATAGGGGAGTAATGGGAATATGCAATAGTCTGAGTCAAATAGACATAGAGATACAACATATCGATCGGATAACTCGAATAGGCAGTACGTCAGTACTTTGATCTGTACATATATCCATAAAATGAAATGTAAAATATTAATTTGATACCCTATTTGTGAGTTTTTAAAAGATTGACATTTAATAAAGAGAATAAACTTAGATTTAAATACAAACACTTCCACAAATTCATATGTCCATAATGCGATTCAATGTTGATAATATAAATACTCTAATACTTTTTAAAAAGTTAGTTTTGATTTTATGATTATTAATTCGTTATCTTCCTGTTTTGTCTTTTTTATTTGCTTTGATTTGTTCTTGTGGTATGTGCACTTTGAATTCCTGACATGGGTATTCTAGGTAGCTTTGTAACACTTCTTATACTAATTTTTGATGATTTAAAAAAAATTATATTCATGCAGATGACCAATGGGAAATTATAGTCAAACATAATTGCTTCATCGTTTCGGCTATTCCTAATGTTGGCGATGTCAAATAACGAAGTTAAAAGCAGAAAAAGTGTACTATATACAAAATTTGTGTAATTTGTCTTTATTTACTCTTCAACATTTTATAACAAACGTTATTAATTAAAAAGGACTAGGGCCAACTTCTGAAGTATTTTATTCATTCAGTATCACGTCTGTGATTAAATTACCTGTTTCTTATTTTCAACGACTAACGTCATCGTGAAAATCTTACTTTATAGACCAGCGGCCAAAACATGAAAAATGAAATTAAATGCACTTATCGACTATAGAGACAAATTGTATATCAAAAGAAAGATAATTGCCTGAATTTTCGCAAAAGGCCGGTCGTCAAAATCGAAAGTGGTCACATTTTTTTTAATTTGAGGTCAAAGTTCATTGTTTCAGTTTTCCTAAAAATATGTTCTTGACAAAAAGTGTAATTTCAGCAATTCGAACTATGTTTTTAAATCTTTGGTTTCTTGTATTCTGCTTTAGTCAGAGTCTTGGAAACTGTAGCACGACAAAAGTTAAGAAAAAACCCCTCAAATTTACGTAACAATGACGTTTTCCAAATTTATCTAAGATTTTGGTGATTTTGCCGCCCTTTTTAACCAAATATGAACGCATTTGGACAAATTTTATTGTGGAATTTCCTGAATTCGATCAACAAACCTATATTACTACTTTACAACCAACAAAGATGGTTGAAATGAATTGTGTATCTGATTTTAGAGGATTTTTGTTTCAATCACAGATTGAAAAAAAATGCCAGATTTGTATATGTTATCACCTATATCATCCGACATGTGATGATTGACTGCTTGTGACAGTACTAGTAACTACAGCTTTTATAACACAAAGGAAAGCATGATCTTAATTATGATATGTATTACGTAGACATTGGCGTCATATAACGCCAAATTCAATATTTTCTAATTGAAGTTTGCGATCCGTCTTTGTGGTTCTTCTATATAATGAACAACCAAGTCAATTATAAGGTTGTTCAATAGTATTATCAAAGAGGAAATAAGATATTTAATTGAATAAACATAAAATAAAATGTAATGACTAATAGTTCTGAAAAGATAAAGACAGCGCAAGGTAGATAACCAATGCACAACAGCAAACAATATACAAAATGACAACAGTTTACACATCAACTGAAAAATGCAGCTTTAACTGTGCTTTTTCACGTGTCTTTATCATCTGAGCAATTTGAACGGTATGCACATTGTGACAAAATTTTAAAGATTGACAGGGACAAAGTTATATGCATGACAAATTTATTTTGTTCAAAACACACACCCTTTGCTACAAACTGATCTACCCTTACATGTACAAACCAAGTCCTGCAGAAAGTCAGATGATATTTTACCAACAAAAAGAACAGGCTCTAACCCAATCTTTCCCTCTTTCAAACCATACTCCAGGGGTGATCCAACTACAGGTTTAACATTATTTGCTGTCATCCAAGTCTGGAAAGACGACCACAACATGTGTTGTTTGAAAGATGATTCACATGGGGGGTCTGACTAAGCTTAATTCCTTTGATGTTGCAAATGCTACTCGTAGCTTGTTTAAATCACCATGAAATGTATGGAAACCCCAAAATATGCGACCGAAATGAATTAGGGATCGACCATTTCACATGTTGTGCTATAGCATACAGCTGTTGATCAAAAGTCAGAATTGAATTGACTTGACCAATTTCTTTTGACATGTCCATATATTTTTTCATCGTTGTATATTCAGTGCTCATATCGCTGGGTTTAGAGTCTACTACTGGGGCATATAATATGACAATAAGGCTATAAAGCGATTCTGTTATTTTATTATATTAAAGCCGTCCAAAATGGTATCACTTGGGAGTTTAAGTTATCTATTGCGGTCTAGATCGGTAATTCGATTTTGTTTCGTGATAAATGCCTAAGGTGCGTTTACACGATCAAACTCTTTTCATCAAACTTGCTCATGTTCTTCAGACTTTTGCTGTGCACCTGTTTTCAACTCGAGTTTGACATAGTAAACACCTCATCCAACATGTTTGACAACTCCATCAAATATTGGTTGAGATTTGGCAGTGTTGTCAAACATGTTTGATGTGGTGATTTAACGATCATGTTTGATGTGGTGATTTAGTTGGAAACAGGTGCACAGGTAAAGTTTGTAAAAGTTTGGTGAAAAAGTTTGATCTTGTAAACACACGTTGAATCTGGGACGACGTTAAAATTTTTAGAACAAGCAAATACTTTCTGATACGCATCCTTTTACCGTAATGGTTCAGAACGTTGTTTTGGTTTGGTAAATGGCAAACAGCCCATAAAACTAATTGTTTTTACCTCGACTAATAAAGATTTATCATTTATCATTTACAGCCCTTGGCATCGAATGAAAGGTATCTGTTCCATCAATGGTCTCTGAATTTTAATCAATGTTGTCTGATCCTTCTTGAATTTGTTTGCATAACGTTTCAGGTTGTGCTTACTAACATACGATTTATAGCATGATTTATGATACTACACTATCAAATCATCTGATTCAAACTTTGTAAAACAAGACAATTTTAATTTGAGCCTCACCTACACTTCATCTTTGCACAAATTTTTACCAGAAAAAGTGCACAATGTTTCATGGCTATTTATTTGACAAATGACACATTTAAGCCAATCTGAAACAGTTTTAGGAATTCAAAGATACCAAAGGGGCAGACAGAAATCGTTAAGTCGGAAGACAAAAGGAATTCGAAGCTCTCTTTGCACTAGTGGGGGCAATTTTCAACGGGCTATTAGGTTCGGACATCTTCCGCAAATAATCTGGACGAGAAAGGAAAATCCTGAACAACAAAAATAACAATCTATATAATTTCAAACTTAAAATACGAAATCAAACTATTAAGCAACAACAAAAGAACCTTCAATATTAAACAAAAACCACCAACAATTCACATATACAAAAGAACAAAGATGTATCATCAAAACTGAAAGAAATATGGAATGTGTGTTTGAGTTATATACATAAGAATCATGAAGGAACGATATTCTGGAATAAAGAGTAGTAAAAAAGTGTAAAACTTTTTTTAATGTGGCAATTTCTATAAAAATCATTTTGTTGCTTATTTTATGCGTCCTTATATTTTGAAATAAAATTATAGACATGATAAATCTATTTTTACGACACGATAAAATAAATCCCTTTGTAGACTGATTAAAATGTAACTTTTCAAAAACATTGTTGACAATTTATATTAAAATGGACATGTTTAAAAAAACCGGAAAAATATTTTTTTTTTCTTTAAAGACTTGCGAATCTGTTTGATGAATTAAACTATCATTTGAATTTTAAAATTTACAAATTTTAGATAAAGAAATAACTTCTTGAAATCACAAGAAAATTAAATGTTCATGGAAATGCGCGGTTTTCTCAAAATGTGACCGTACGACTTATTTACGACCGGGCTAATTCGGTAATTTGAAGTATATTCTCTCATCTAAAAGTACTTTTTGGAGTATAGTCAGTGGGTACATTAAACTTGTTAATTAGACGACTTTTCTGACATCCGCCGCTCCACTAGATATATTGTTTTGTCGGCGGTACCTCGACAATATGCCTATTGGTTAACCTACAAGTATTTAAACTGTAAAAATGGCAATTTTATTTATTTAAACTAATTATATCTAATTTCCAAAAAAATCTCTTCATTACATATTATGACTAAGTTCTTAATTATTTGGATATCGATCGATGAAATGATGAAAATCATTATGACAAAAAAGTGTTAATGATAATATAAAAATACGAAATTTGGCGTGACAGTCGAAATTAAACTTCTTCAGGCCCCATTACGTTCTACAATAATGTACCGAAGTCCATACCCAAACGGAAGCTGTAAAAGCCCTGCCCCCCCCCCGAACCCCCACCAAATACAAAATGTAAAACTATTCGTAAAACACGACAAGTGACATAATCTATTGAAAAAAAGGTGAACAAATAATAATTAATGACTATTTAAACAACGACAATCACTGGACTACAGGTTCCTTGATTGGGACAGGAACATTAAGTATTCGGCGGGGTTAAATTAGTTTGTGAGCCCCCAACCTTCCCTTTACATAGGACAGTGGTGTGACAAAACAGCAATAAAAACACACGATAAAGATTTTTTTCATAGTGAATACTTTTTGTCGCAACGGGTTATAAATAGTATAAGGAGGGTGCGATAAAACCCTAGAAGGCCCAGACAAAAGGGGAAAAAATTATTAATTAATACATATGTTACCAATGTAGGTTTATATTTATATGTATAGAGATCCAACTTTTGTATAAGATATGTAATTAACTTTTAGTAAATTTCGCTCTGAACTGTCATTTTCGAATTAAAACTGAACCTTAAATCAAAACATATGGTTACCAAAATACTATAAATCTTTGAAAACAATTTTTTTCTAGCTAGTTGAGGCCGCTTCGGCGGTGTTGTGGTTATCATGCTCGCCTCGGGTAAAACCAAAGACATAAAAATTGGTAATTGCTTTTTCTTTGCTAAGCACATTTTAGAGTAAGAGCACTCACTGGTCGATTAAGAGTCAGAATAATGTGTCCTGTTAAAGTGGCATGTCTTCCTGTGGACGGCTGCTTTCGTGAGCTTGAAAGTTAAAAATCCAGTTCAGCGCGTCGGTCCAATACAAAGCAGGTTTCAATTATCATCACACATAAATAGCTCTCATCATGAATATGCATGATTATTTGCAACTATCCGTTAGGCAACATTAAATCAACCAAGATAGTTGGCTTTTCATTTCAAATATCATGTGTAGCTGCACAACGACGTTAGGCAAATATTGTACGATTGATTTTTAGGAAAAGATAAAAGGCTGAACTACCTTAAAACTTGTTTATTAATAAAAAAAACTCACTGATCCTTTTTTCAGAACGAGTTACCTTGTCAAAACGACGATTTTTAGATTACATTAACTTCATAGATTAATTATCAAAGTGCGAAATATGCCAGTTCACGGTCAGTTATCAGGACGTAATGGTCCTCATACCAATTGGTGTATTAAAATACTGAGCAAATTAATCTCAAAATGTCCTTCCAAATAAAAAACGATTCCCACACGGTAAATTTTAAGTCGTAAAAACTTTGTTTCTTTATTCAGTGATTTTATATAAAAATCTAGTGACGCAGACTGGAGTCGAAAATACGATTGTTTAAGGAAATATTGAAATCTATTGCACCAGTGAAATAAAAGGAAATATTTCAAAGTAGAAATATGGCATTTGAGTTAATTATATTGGATCCCTTTCACATATGAATTGTCTTTCGTAAGTGCAAGTGACATCGTTCCACAGATGGCTAAACTGTCCAGCTAAGATCATACAATGTTGGTTTCCGTTGTTATTATCAGGTTGATTTGGAGGGTACCAGTCTTCAAACAATCCACTTCCGGGTAAATTAACAAGGTTTCCGGTGTGTTTCCAAATAAATATACCTTCTGTTACCAAGTCAGACCCTCCGATAAAGTAATCTATACCTCCTAAAATAAAGCAATATCGTAATTGGTTTCTATGCGAACAATGTTAATACCAAATCAAATACTGATGTGTAACTCATCTGACCAATCAATATAATTATTATCTTTCAGTTCGATTTATAGTATTTTTTAAAGAAATAAAAAGAATTATCATGTGTCGAGATAGGTCTCATTGGTCAACCGACTGCATAAAAATAATCATAAACAGTGCCCTAGAGTTATCTGCCCTACAATATACAGTGACTTATAGTTACCTGCCCTTATAGTATACAGTGACCTAGAGTTTCCTGCCCCTTTAATATGTGAATGCATCTTGCAGTGCAGTGTGTGTTGTCCATTATTGAATTTCTATAATTAAGTGGGTCAATGGTCAAATACACGATAGCATTTTTATATATCGTACCGTTTATATTTAATATCATCAATGGGTGCTTTGCAAGCAGCACAGTTAAATATATCGAGACGACTTAATATTTGAGAGTTACAAATTTATACTTGTAAAGATGTTTAAAAGATTGAAATCCGTTTCAATAAATCGTGTTTTTCCGAGAGAACATTTTTTGTATTATATTTTCGCATCATTGAATACTTTTTTTGAAAGTATAATAATAATAATAATAATAATAAAACTAATAATAATAATAATTTTACATCATTCAGTGCTCATAATTGTGGTATGAAGGAACATCATTTTAGAGGTAACTTCCCCATAAGGTCTTTTTTCTCAATCCATATATAGTAATCTTAAAATACGGTTTGAAGAAACAGAGAAACTGAAAAGCTTTGAAAATACGAAAAAGTAGCAAACATTTACTCTTTCTTCCTCTATATTTCTTTAAGTGGGTCATGCTGTTTCATTTTTCCTGTGTAATCTATTGTTGTATTATAATTTTGTCATGATTTCTGGATGAGCCTTTCACGAAAGATGTTACATTTAATTTATTTTATGTATAGTATGTTTCTCCCCTAAGGAAACACTCTATCTTGTCTTCATCAGACTCTAAAAGTTTTTTTGCTACTTTTTTGATTTCGTCATTATTATAAATAGAGTTTCGGGAAAATTTGTGTTTTATAGCTATAATGCCGGCACTCTTTACATTATAAAAAAACATACCAAAAGTACCAACGTAATTTTTTAAAGCTACATTTTCTTCCTCTGTTTCTATGTTTACCATATATCCTCCATAACTATTGCAAACAGTCTACAAAAAAGCAACGTGACGATAAGAACAAAATGCAAGCAAGAAAAAACATGGTTTCAATTAACAATACAAAATACAAGTGTACTAATTTTAAATAACTATAGGGAATTTGGTTATATGTATATGTCAAGGAGAACGTTTTCATCAGTATCAAACAATGTATTACGGAAACGTACAGCATTTGTTAATTTGCAAAGCAGAAAAAATACGGAAAGGCTTCGAAACGTAGTAGCAGCTGTCCCTATCGTCGGATATGGCTAAATATTTCGATTTGTTTGGATTTGAGCCCTATTTTTTATGAATAAGCTAAATACGCAATGTAAAACAAGGAACACTTAAACATAAAAAGAACGACATCTATTGAATTGAAGGTTCATGGCTTGGAACAAGCACATAAATTATGTGGCGGGGTTAAACCATGTATTGCGTACTCAACCCTCCCCTAACCTGGGATAGTGGTGTGACAAAGCGACATAAAATAAACTTTAAAAACAAACTGCATCAAATTTAACTTTTAATATCGTTACAAAGTCCGAAGACAATAACAAATATAATCATAGACAACAAGATGTGACGACCTCAAATAATACTTGCTGTTCTGAAAGCTAATTCAAAATCAAAACTCAGTTGATAAGAAAAGCTGGTTCTCCTAAGCTACGACATCAATCGAAACACGTCCGGATGGATTTGGTGTAAAATACAAAATTACCAATGTTAAATATTATTATTAGCCCGAGGAAACGAGGTATTGTTCAAGTGCCACAAATAAATAAAATCGACAGCATGTGGGACAAAAATATAACAAATTATTGACTAAAATTACGTTTCATGTAACCAATTGATCATAAAGTCATCACTAAAAGCGTATTCTTAAATATATTGACCGATAGAAAATAATAAGACTAAGTGGTATAACACCCATGTTGAAGGGCTCGTGGAGACCTCTAGATTTGTAAATTCCTCTGTTTTTCTTGTGGTTGGAATGTAGTCTCTCTCACATTTATCCCATATCTTTTCATTTTATACATCATTTCAATTCCGTTCTTTTACGTTCTGCAAGTACCACCATTAGTGCCCATCGAGCATGAGCTGCTTACCCATTCTGGGAACTTATCTCATTCTTTCGATTATTTTGCGCAAACTTTAGTTTCTGTATATTGTTTTGTACACTGTTTGTGTTTTGTTTCTTTTCTTTTGCTTCTGTCCTTCTTTTTCTGTTTTTACGATTTTCGTGTGTTTCTTTATCTCGAATTTTTTTGATCAATTTCCAATTTTGTTCTTATATTTTGAGAATGAAAATAAAATGTAAAAAGAAAAATAATATTATGCGCCTGTGCCAGCCACATTTTTTCTCCCTTTTATCGTCTTCGGAAAATCATTCCTACATTTAAACAGAGATTCCTAGAATTTTTTTTCAGCCTTGACATTATTCTACTTTGAATTTTAGAGGACTTGTAATGACAAGTTTTAAGAACGTAATAGAAAAAATACACGCATTTTTATTGCATTTCAACCAATCACATGTATGTTTTGAGAGATTTTAGACAAGATATATATTTGTTGTTTACAACAACCCCACAGGGTGACGGTCGAGGGTTTACACATAAAAAAGGAACATATCAAAATTGAAAAATTGTGAAACTTTGAGCTATTTCTGTCATTAACCCACCATTAAAATGTTCGTTTGTAATGAGTATGCCGTCTCTGAGTTTAAAAAGCTCTTTGATTTAATACAAAAATATTGTTGAAAGTGGCGTACATTGCAAAATCCCAAACAAACATACTAATCCTACGGTTCTAAATCGTTTTTCAAATACATTTATCAAAATTTCACAGTGACGATTTTAGATGTCATTAATCGTGGTGATTTTGAACTTGTTACAAGGAGTTGTAATCCATCGCTGTTGAAGGCCGTACGGATACGTTTGGATTTGAACATTCAGCAGAATCTTGTTGAGAATGGGTGCAGTCATCTTAACATTAACTCTGAAGTCCCCTTCTTTTACACGAGACGGAAGCTTTGAGTGGGGAAAACGGGGAAATAGTAAAAACGTTTTAGATATTTTGAATCATAATTCTGTTTATAGAAAAAAGAGATGTGGTATGATTGGCCATGGCACAGCCATCCAAAACGTGTAAAACTCAAACTTCTACAGGTTGCCCTAAGGCCTTCAATAATAGACACATGTTCACAACCTACGGCAGAATATAAAAGGCCGAAAAATATAGAATGGATGAAATGCAAATATCGGCACAATAAGTAAACAATGCAAAAGAAGTAACACTTTAACATAAAACAACGACATCCACTGGATTACGTGATCCTGGCTTGGAACATGCACATAAAGTATGTGGCGAGGTTAAACATGTTTGTGAAAACTCAATCCCACGTCCTAACCTGGAAAAGTTGTGTGACAAAACGACCCCAAAATGAACTATAAAAACCAACTGTACTAGATTCAACTTTTGAAGTCGATATATAATACCTAGACAATAACGAATAAAACAAGAGACAACAAGATGTACACAGTTGTGCAACGTGAAAACCATAGGGCAAATTCCCAACCTGTATAAATGCATTAAACTGAAAAATGCATGCAAAAGAATTAAATAATAAAATAATTAAAATAAAATTGATAACAGCAGCCATCATTACTGAACTGGGGTGCTATCTGAAGAAGCATTTTCAGTAAAATCTTGTTAGTTTATTTCTCATAAGTTCCATATATATATATATCCAGGACCATTGATAGATATTTCGTCGATATTAATTAAAAGTTCATATCAGTTAAGAGTTTTCAGATGAGACGCTTACAACGCTACATTTAGAGGACTCAAATTATGACAACGGCTTATCCGAGCCGATAAGACAACCCTAGGGCGTCCGAGATAAAGAAATAAGGCGATCGGATTCTCCACCAGCAGATCAGATGGTCAACAATAGTTAGCAGCTTCTGTTATACTGCCGTCTTGTTACTTGTGCTCAAAGCCGTTGGTTAAGAATAATCGGGAATTGGTTTCGAAGGTATAAGAACACAATTGTGTTTCCGACTTTTGGAAAACATATTTTTTGTCTTTTTTGACGTCAATATTTCATTCAAACAAGTAAGTCTTTTACTATATGCACCCGAAATTCTGAAAATCGCATCAATAGAGGAATGTATATTTCATATGCATGTGCCAATAGAATGCTGTTACAAAAAACAGAAGGTTTACAATAGCTATGTCATAGTTACCGCTTTTACCACACAATTTGTTTTCAACCCTCTATTGCCATTAACTTCAAAATAGCAGTCGCATCTATTCTAATCAAGAGGAATGTATAGGTTTAACTATTCATGTATCCCATTGAACTTTTGCCACATAACCGGAAACTTTTGCGGTTGTGGGCATCAGCTGAATCTTTATTTTGCAGAATTTTTTGCGATTTGAGTGATTTGTAAAAATGAATTGGTTTCCTATTTCGATTTGTTTTGTTTTGAGTTTTTCTTTTGCTATTTTTTCATATTTGTCTTTCTACGTGTTGGTTCTAATATAACTGTTGAGAGATTACTCCTTGAAATGTACATAGAGCATACCCAAAATTTCCATATTTATTCAACATAAGTTATTTTGTATTTTGAAGGAACTTAAATCTGTTGAATTTCCATAACATTTAACAGTTATAATACAGAACAGAGTACACTAAAAGTGATGTATTTAAATCAATAAACGGAAAATAGTCGAGATTTCTTCGAAAAATTTGACCATCATCAAACTGACTCTGCTTTTATTTTCTTAATAGTTGATTGTGTTTATTTCACAAATGAGATGTTTTCAATTCAATGTTGAAATGATCAGATATGTAAACAGATTATTGTATTAAAGTGTTAATAAAAAAATTATACAACTCGCTCTTAATTATTGATTCTAATATGACGTTCCTATTTCCGTATATTAACAGAACAGTGATTAAATGTGCAATAAAATTCGTTTTGGCATGC
>JARWCS010340788.1:0-11569 GCA_034783895.1 Geukensia demissa | reverse complement strand
TCTATGTTTGTCTTTCATTTCATTTTGTTGGCCATGGTCTTGTCTGTCTTCCGACTTAACGATTTCTGTCTGCCCCTGTAGTATCTTCGAATTCCTTTTTTATTCTTTTTTCGTATGAAGCTGACTTCATACAGAGCCTTCTGCAGGCAGAAAAAAGAAAAAAAGTTGGCTTAATCCCTTGGTTTCACAATTCGCTATATACATATAGATGATGTCCTTTCACTGAATAACTCTAAACTTGGCGACTATGTTGACCGCATCTTTCCCATTGAACTTGAAATCAAAGATACTACAGAAACAGAAAAGTCTGCTTCATACCTAGGCTTACTTCTACAAATTGACAGCAAGGGTTAAGAACAAAACTTTACGACAAGAAACTTTGATTTTTCCATTGTAAACTTTTCGTTCATGTCTAATAACATTCCAGTCGCACCAGCTGCATACGGAGTGTATATTTTTCAGATGTTGCGCTACTTCAGGGCTTGTGCTTCCTCTCAGGATTTTATTGATAGAGGGTTGCAGCTGACAAGAAAGCTACAGGGCCAGGGGTGTCTGAGGAAAGATAAAGCTCATCACTCAGGACATTTTTCGGTCGCCATCATGATTTGGTTGACCGGTACAAAATATCAATTACACAAATGATAATGGATATCTTCCCACTGTCGTGCCTACAGATCCGTTTCTATACCGTTTATGACTAACATCGATTTTTACTATACACCGGCTTTGTCTACTGAGTAACACGACGGATGTCACTAGTGGAGCAGTACTTGCTCACCCTTCCGGAGTACCTTAACTCAGCGTGGTTTTTGTAGGGTTTTACTCCAGCTTCGGTTTTCAGTGTAGTGTTGTATGTTCTATGTTTGTCTTTCGTTTGATTTTGTTAGCCATGGTCTTGTGGGTCTTCTGACTTAACGATTTCTGTGTCTCCCTTTGGTGTCTTCGGATTCCTGTACCTAATCAGGTAGATTGTTAAATATCGATACTACCCGAGAATTACACAACCAGGTAAATGGCAAGATCTCAATGTTACCCGGGAATTACATACCCAGATAGATGGTTAAATCTCGAAAGTAACCGAGAATTACCTATCTAGGTAGATGGCTAAACCTCGATACTATCCGACAGTTACCTAACCAGCTAGATTACTAGATCTCGATGCCGAGAATTACCTAACCAGGTATATGGTTAATTATCGATGCTACTCGAGAATAACCTGACCAGGTTGATGGCCTAATCTCGTTTCTAAATTATCTTTTAATTGAAAAAGAATCGCTTTTATTTGCATAATGATTGTTGTTCCAAGGATATATCAACATTATATAAGTATATCAAAGATGTTGATTATATTCCCCAGTCGGGAGAAATGCATGTGAAGAGAATGTTCTTAATCGATCAATCAAGTCATTACGAAGACGTTAAACTTCAAATTTCATACAGGAAGCCCTGAAATGATAGTGTTTTTCAATACGTTATTTCGGTTTATCTGTGAAATATTTTTTTAAAACTCGGTTTGAAATAATCTAGAGACACTATAACAATTTTTTACCCGATTCAAAGAACAAGGTACGTTAGGTACCCTTTTTGGTCCACAAAAATGAGTGTCGTATGATGGCTTTTCAATTTAGCCTATCTTGATTTAAAATAATAAAACTTCACATTTTATGACAGGTTTTAAGAAATAATTTGTTTTTTGTATGTCACTAACAGGACCCAATGTGTCTTATTTAATCAAAAGTTAATGAAATAGTACAAATTTTCGAGCTTTTTCCATAAATCTAAATATTTTTCGCAACGCAGACAACCACAATTTTTTGTCAGCTGGTGTAGTATGTAAAGGTCTACATTCAGCATCAATATGATGTTGGTCTTCATTGTCGCAGATAATTATTTAAGCCAAAAACATTAAAAAAATAGGCCAAATTTGGGGAATTTTGAAAGAATTACCATTTTTGCCTTTAAATTGACGTCAAAAACACTTAAATAGGCATTTTGAATTAGTTTTGTGAAAATTCAATATTTAACTTACTTTAAACAAAAAATTAGGAAATTGAATGCAAGTTTATTTTTACAATGAAAAAAGCCCTTATCGTACCTTGTCCTTTATCAGTAAATTGATGAGCATAAATTCAGAATCAGAATCGCACATAAAACTATATTTTTTACCGTATAAATATATACATGTGTATTGATTACCTTGCACCTAAATCTAGTCATTCGTGTTATTAGCTTTAATTACCAGTTTAAATATTTCATATCATGTAAAAAAAGAAATCATTTGCAAACTTCAAAATTCACATTTTATATTTTTCATCAGTTGATGATTTCACAGATAATTAATTCTCGAACAAATATACAAGTTCGGATCTGACAGATTAAAAAAAAGTCATAAAATTGCACATCGAGTATGTCCAATGAAAGGAACTACGCAGTTAAATTAAAACATGTTCTTTGAAACACATATAAAACTCTTCTCTAATGTTTGAAAATATGATATATACAGAACTTGTTGAAGCTGAAGTTTATCTTGCTTGAAGTTTGTTTTCCAAAGTACATTATTTACCTAAGTCCTATGTAGAATAGCAATGTGAGAAATCAAAAGTTCTTTTTAAATTTGATACAAACTAAAAGATAAAATGAAAAGAAAAGGAACCAATGCTTGGAATCCACGAACTCCTTTACAAAACAGGAGTGGGGTCAGATTCTCCGGAAGGGTAAGCGCAAGGTCCTGCACGCAACTCCTATTGTGGAATCCTTTAACTCTAATCCTCTTGGTCAAGTAGATTTTGTTGAATCTGTGATCTCCTTAATTTCTAGTTTGCTGGGATATGTTTGGTCGAGTTTTTCACTGAACGTAGGATTATTCAGTGACAAAACATCATCGATATAGTGTAAAGTAAAATTAATCTGTTATTTCACAGGAGTCCGTTAACGAATTCATACGGGTTGAAAAACTCGCCCACCAAAATCTACAAAAATGTTGTCAATCAGATAGTCCGGCATTTTGAGAATATCACCTTCACTATATTTATTAGAACAAACGGCGTGTTCTCTTAAAAAGTAAGACATCTTTTTTTCCAAAAACCAAACATTTTGTTAAACAAAACTTCGTAAGACGGTCTTTAAGTTGTGAATGTGGGATCGTGGTATAAAAGGTTGAAAAGTCAAACGTTTGAATACTTTTTTAAAGAATCGGAGGTAGATCTTTCGAATTTTTTAATAACCATGTTTGAATAACACCTCTTTTGGAGTACGCTCTGTCACAGTATTTTTGAAGGCATCCTTGACTTTCGACAGTATAATTGTAAGTAATTTATAGGCCTGGTGGCACATCCGGATGAAACCGCTATGTATTTCTAGTTATATAAACACTAATTATGTAGTTGTAGAGTCCAGAATAAAGAAACAAGTGGTCAACAAGGATAAGATATATAGCATATGGTCTGACGTTAAAGTAAATCCGATCATAAGCTCTATGCTAAATTGTGTCTAGATAATCGATCACAAATCTAAAAGGCGACCATCTAATCTCATTCGACTTAAACTTGGTCTATATTGGATTAGCAGTTTCAGAGGTGTTGATGAAAATTTAAAACTCTCATAAGATATATGGTAATTAAGTTTGTGCATGACGACCATGTTGGATATCGTTCGAAGGCACTAAAGAAAATCTTCATTAAACATATGTTACCAAAAGTTCTAAATCCTGATTATCTTCATATAACAATTGTTAAAACAATACTTAGCCTAAGGCCAAGACTTTTGGACATTTTCTATTAGTTGTTAAAATAAACATCATAAATCAAAACTGCGCTGCTAAAACGTTAAATGAATACTAACTGAGTCAACATAGACGTAATGTGATACTTTGTGAAACGGACAACACATCTTGGCTAAAGCAAAGCTGATTTTCGAAAAGATTTTATTGGTATGATAGATTTATTTTAGTTGATTTATGATCATTTACTTTGTTATTCAACACTTAAATCAAACAAATAACAATGATGCTTGAAAGCAATATCTGGATATGTAAATTTTTTTTAAATAAAAAATTAATTTTTCAATTATTGATTATTTTTTAGAAATATACTGATTGTTTTATTTATTCATAGATAATCTGATTCAGCTTCTTCAATGATTAACAATTGTTTGCCGTTATAGACCGTTTTGTTATTTAATCAGATGAACAAAAATACAAGTTTATCAACGCTGAACAAATATGGGAAATTTAATCATGCTGGAATTATAAAATAAAAAAGAATCCGATGGGATATTTTTCATCACAGCGAAATAAAAATTTGATATCTTGCAGCATTTTATAACTCTTCAGACAGGTAATTTAGTACAAATGTTCAATAATTGTTTTTTTTTCATTGAAAACGTTTATGTAGAGGATCGGATCCACTGAAAAGATAAGAGCAGGATCGACAACTTTATTGTTAACAGAACAGTGAATATTTTAACACTTAAAAAACCTCTATTTAAATGATGTTCGTAAAATGTCACACAGGTTTATCATACGTGTAATTTTCTGTACTGAGTATGAAACATACAAAAATACTATACAGACTCAATACAATCAAAAAGGTTAAATCGAGACAAAACCCATATCCAAAGATATATTTGACTTTTGATTTCGATTGTGATATTTAAATTTTGGATTTTTCGTATGGCTTTCTGCTGAGATTTCCTTTTGAATCCCATTCAAAATCAACTGTAAAATATTGATATGAAATCTTGTATTTATGAAAAAAAGCATTTGAAGAATCTACAAATTGTCCTAAACTCTTGTCAAATCATTCTTAAGTTTCTCTTTACTTTGGTGTTTCCCAGGACACATACTGTTGCTGATTACAGTCTTTAAATGCACTACCATCCCCTAATTTAAGATAAGTGTATAGGTTTCCTATTATTCAAAAAATCCTTTCGGTTGACCCCACAATCTTGTCGGCTGGTATTAAATATCCGTTTCATAGATGAAGACATACCCTTTTCTGTGAAATTTCGAAGAAAACCAAAAACAGACTGTAACCGTTCTCCACCCGGAGGTTGTGATCCATATGAAACTTGCCCTTTACCCTGAAATGACTACTACCGGATTGGAAAATGGACAATGCATCGGGTGTCTTAAGAGAGCAAGTTTTATATGTATATATGTAATGGTCCGTCTTGTTCGTGCTCTTGAATTGGGATTTACGCGTTTGTCGACCTTTCCCTTTTGTCTTTTACTGCATATAAAAGATGGAAACTAGTCTTGAAGTTAAAATACAGATTCAACTGTAGTGACATAGATTTATTTTTCCACAGATTTATCAAGCGGAAAACAATACCAGACTGTTCATCCAAACACAATAAATATTAAATACTAGCAAAATTACGAAAACAAAAACACCAAAGAGCAATTAAAGCGCGCAAATATATATAGATTTTATTTATTTTCAATTTACGATATTAACTGGAATAATAAATTAATAAGGAGGAAATCTCAATGAATTTGATAATGAAAAATATAACAAGTGGCTACTAAGTTTTACAGGAGGTATAATTCAACAAGGGTGGAATACCACTTTTAATCGCGCAGATTGTAAAAACCATTGCGTATCTTAACTTATACGGTATACAAACAAAAAATTCTTTTATGCTGTTTATTACTTTTCATTATTGATCTTTGTTGCTAGTCACTGCATAAGTCAACAAAAAATCTGTCACTACTGACTCCGCCCTCTATATAAGGAGTAGCTAAACATAGACTGCATCAATTTTAATTTAGTCTTTTTTATATATATTTTTATTTTTACCCTGTCATGATATTTATATACTTCCGGTCTATATCTGTCGTAACTTTACTACAAATTGCTAAGACTTTTCTGATACATACAAAAGTAACCTTAAATTCACTTATCGCTTCCTTACAAAGACATCAAAAAACTTTGGGTTGAGAAGCTTGATGCCTTATCATTAGGAATCACACATTAAGCTTGATTTCAGTAACTGTGAGCATTCATTAGAGATGCATCATCTTTTTACTTGTATTTTTGTGTAGTTATTTTGTATTATTGTGTAGTTTAATTGTCATTCAGATACTCTGTAGTCGGATTAAGTGAATTTTTGTTTGATGTTTTAGTTCGTCTGTTACTGTAATTTTTTTCCTTGGATTTGTCCTTTTGGGAGGATAAGGATCCCACTAAACTAGTTCATCCACACAACATGTCTCATGCGCTCACTTCAGGAATTGTTGTTCATAGGTTTGTCTGTGTGTTAAATAATTTGTTACATGTACATTTGATAAATTATCCAGGTAAAAGCACTACTATTGTTCGTGTAAAAGTTTTATTTATTTGGTTCGATTTCGAGCTTTCACAAGAAGTGCATTACTTCCTTGTTGAAGGCCTTGTGGATACCTCTTGAGTTGTAGATTCGCTCTGTTTTTCTCGTGGTTGGAGCATAGTCTTTGATATTTACCTCACATCTTTTCATTTTAATACCTAGCTTAATTTAGACTCCTGTAGATTTTTTTTGTTTCGATTTCTGATGCTCATCATTGGCTTTTTTATTTAAACATTTTGACCCCGGCTACTGCTGACTAGTTGTCAATAAACGAAATGGTCATACAGTGCATCAAATTGAAATTTGTATTTTGTGAAACATTTGTACCAATGGGTGCATTTCGTTTCTTGTGGACTGTTAGTTCTCGAGAGCATTCTCATCCAATGGTCAGAACTTTGGTGTTGATATGATTCATTATATGAAAGCCTTAAATATGTCAACTAATTATGAGAGGCAATAAATTACTCCTTTTTTAAAAAAAATTTAAATTGTTTCTGGTTCTGATGTCTGTACTTATAACTCGTCCCTTATTTTCACCGGATATCCTATATTTTTACCTAAAACACAAGTCGGAACACGACACAGATTATACACAAAATAACTGGAAATCACAAACTTGTTAACCAATATCTTATTAGAGTACAAACAACTCTGACTTGTTTGGAATGTTGGGTGGAACTTGTCGTAAGAATAATTTTCAAAGCTACATTTTACAAATGCTTAGTTGGCAAAGCAAAAATATCCTTCATAATGGTTTTTTAAAAATAAATCTGTCAAATGGGAATGGTGATTTATTTTTGAGTCACATGGTGTGTGTCTGGATGATAAAATTTCGCGAATGAAAATTGTCGATTTACGTTCGTATTTGTTAATAATTTATTTTGCGTGAGTCATGGGGGAGTTGAAAGTTATAAACGTCTTACACAAGTTAATGATCTCACTCAGACGAGCGTAAATCAGTTTGCTCATTTCCTTTTAAACCTCGAATTGAGATTTTGTTTTGTTATAGTGTACAAAGCTGACGTATAAAAAATTTCAGAATTTAATAAAAAAAAACAAGGGGTTTCCACCACGCTTTCAACAAGAGTATAGTCTGAGAGTGTAACTCACCGAGATTGAATTATAGATTCACTGATGAACGGAAGATACCTTGATATAATTCTATTAGTACATGGCTGATGGATAAAACCGCTTTAATCGTTTACAAGTTTATTTCTTCAATTTGACAATTTTGTCTGCCTTCATCAAGATGAGACCATTGTTAACTTTTCAGCTTGGATTGTACCATTTACACATAGGTAATTCTATTTGTTATTATAGGTTCTCTACGAATAGAGAGATTCCATACGAATAAAGGTTTCCTTCTGAGTCCTTTTTACATTTGGGCGAAATATTTGTTTGTTATTATCATCGTCTGTTGACTATTTAAAGGACCATCGGCTATTTTTATGAACATTGTTATTTGACCTCCATGTAAAGGTTTGTTTGTTTAGAACAGCACATCCGTCTGTATTAAATCAATGTTGTAATAAAGAATACAAACAATACAGAAAATAGACTACGGTTAATTTTTGAAGATCGTAATGGACCTACAGAGGTTTAAGACGAAAGAAACCCAAAAAGGTAGACCAAAGGGGATTGTTTGACAGACACGGTAATCTCGACAACACGCACAGAACGGAACATGACACATATAAATGTAAAACTAAAACCAAATACAAATACTATATGAATATTGCGAACCCCACCAAAAACCGGTGGTGAACTCAGGAGGTCCGGAAGGGTAAACAGTTTATGTGTCTTTTACGAAACCTGCTGCATTGTCCATTTTCCAAATTGATATTAGTCATTTCAGCATAAAGGAAAGGTATCATGGGGTCACAACCTCCTAGCGGAGAAAGCGAACAGCCTGTTATTGGTTTACTCGGCACCGTCCGACAAGATTGTAGTGTCGACCCTTCATTTTTGGATTGATGGCTTCAAATGAGAAGCCACGTATCCCTGTCTAAGCAGTGTTTTTGTGTGTCAAAGACCCACCTCTGTCTAGAAATTTCGCTGTATTGGACACATGCTCTATGATCTGAGAGATAAAAAGCCATACGCCTAGACAGCTGGAATGTTACTGCCATTAAACGGGAGGTTGACTATTGGAAATCATGTTTTAATATAGTTTTGAGTGAATCCTTGTCCAATTCGAGATAAAGGACAAGGATGAGGCAGACTTTGGAATGTGTTGTGTCTTAAATTTCAAGCTCATTTGAGTGGACGAGGTGAAGATAATAACCGAATCGTGCATTATTAAGTGAGAAACATCATCTATAACGACAGCTGATGTTAAAGGTGTGGGTTAACTTTCTTCACTTTTTGTGGCAGATTTAAAAGAAATTCTGCCTCAAACGAGTAAAGAAATAGATCGGCAAGGAGAAGAGCACAATTAGTGCTCATTGGAATGCCGATTGTCTCCTGGAAAACTCGCCCACCAAACTGAACAAAGTTGTTGTCAATTAGGAAAATTGTAATATCCTCTTCAGTAATTTTTTTTTTTTTTTTCGTGTCCATTGAACAAAGTAAGTTAATGTATCGTCTTTGTCCGTTCTTTTTTTATAAAGTTACTATGAATCCGATCTTTTAGTCTTGATTTGAGAAGTGCGTGTGATACTGCTGAATAGAGTGTGAAAATGTCAATGGTTCGATGCTGTTACAAGAGGAAAGTGATCTTGAACTTTAAATTGTAATCAGGTCTTTGGAGTATCCACAACTGATTTATACCACTTTATGTCGACTCTTGTTTGGTGAATAGCTGTCTCATTGACAATCATGCTTCATGTCAAACTTATATTTTTGCAGGGCTTGTTTCTCGTTCTGTGTGGATTATCGTGTAATGGTTGCCGAAATTACACAAAAAAACTTTTCATCTCTCATTCAGAAAAATAAACTTTTGTGGAATATTTGACTTTTTTATATTTAGTTCAACATTTTAAAATCTAATGATATTCATTTATTTCTTCGATCTAAGTAAAATAATGTGTTTTGTGACATTATTTTGTTTCAGAAAAAAGCGCATTCAACAAATCACAAGCTTCATATATTCTTGTAATATGTCAAAATACACTAAACAGTCAGAACTAAAGGTTTGTCTCTCGAACCTTCTAGCTCTATATTTTCGAGACCAAACATTAACTTTAAATGTACTTAATTAATTTTTGAACGATAACCAATAATTAAATTTATTTTCAAGACCTGTTAAGCCTTGTATACTATCTAAAAATGAACAATCCATTAAGGATGCATTTTGTATTTGAAAAAAACATAGTTTGTATTACCTAATCACAACTTCATATTTGGGGCAAAATTTAATTCATATCTCACATGGTTCTTTGTCGAAAAATTAAATTGAACTAGAAGCAAGAATTTCATCTTGGGTTTTTTTTCGGTTACATATCAAGATTTGTTAAAATTCGAAATTCAAATTTAACCCATTCTATAAGTTTAGAGAATTTATTGATCTGATATAAATGACCCTATACACACACGTTCCGTCCCAAACAAAAGTCGCTGAACTCATATTATATTAATGAATAACCTTTGTTTGTGATCATCATTGTCAATTGATTTTATTAATGGACAATCAGCTATTTAATCTGGCCAATGTAGATTGACTTTCATAAAATCATAGTTGACTTGACACAGTTCACCGGGTTTCTGTTTTATTGAAGTTATAATATGGAATTTAAACAATATAACAAATATCACATAATTATATGGTTTGGGAGTCTGATCAATTTTATTTCTGTAATAGTTTAGGGTAGGTTTTTTAATGAAGAGCTTGCTGAAATTGAATTAGCAAACGACATTTGCCATCTGCAGACCAGTCCTTGAAACCGTGCAACGGTCGTAATTACGGATTTGCACATATTTATTTATGCGTATGAATATACTAAATATACTTCACTTTGTATCCATTTTATATAAGTATTTAGAAGAATTATTTTTTGTTGATTTATCAATCGTAGATATTTTTGCATAAATTAATTGAATATAGTCACAAATTTCGTCATTTGTATCGTACTATTTTGCAAAAATTGTCACCAATTTCTCTTTTGATTATTATTTTTATATTTTCTTCCACCAACTTCCTAAAAATAATCACATCGAAAATTCTAGACCTGTCGTAGTGGTCTTTCGCGAAATGTACTGTACAATGAAGGGTTTTATGGATGTCACCCTGCTAGTCGAATGCATTATTTCTGTTACGTAGTTATCTCCACAAAGGTCAAAAACATTATTATCGTAACAAGTCAGAAACCGTTGTAAATAGCTGATCAAATGCAGTGGAAAAATATTCACTGAAGTTATCAAATTTAGATCTTAATTATATATACTCATCTTCTGAATTACATGTTCTATGATATTTATCGCAGTTTTAAGATATAAGTAAAAAAAGTATATAACACAATTACCGAACAAATATATAGTTGTTTGTAATGTTTCTAGGACCTTCACCTTTAGGTTTGATGTCATATTGCCGGTTATAATAAGATGACGATTTTGCAATTTAAATTATTTCGTTTTATCTCTTACCGTTTTTTTATATTTAAAAAAAAAACCTTTATTTCTCATCCGGAAAACGGTTTTTGGAACCTGTTACCATAACCGTTGGTCCATATATTTCTTAACCTAATATACCAAATGTAGATCCTGATAAGATACGCATTTCTCCATATATTGTCTGCTTCTGTCTATTACAGGCTTTCAGATAGACCTACCTAGGGGGTTAACGTTCTTTCTGATATTTGACCTTGACATATTTAAATGAACAACAGTAATCTTATAATCTTAAGTTATTTGGTGGTGGTTCCAGGATTTATCGTTTTTTACTTAAATGAGTTAACGAAGTGCCACAAAAGTTTAAACACATTTAACGCAATGACAAACCTATCATCACAATTCCTGACTTGGGACGGGCACATCAGACATATGGTGGGGTTAAGCTAGTTTAGTGTAATCCTAACCCTCCCCCGAAGTGTGGGCAAAGAAAAACACAAGGTCAACAAGAGCATACGCTTGTCAGAGGTCGACATTTAATAAATATAAAATATTAGGTCAATGTCTGAAAAAATATCAACTTTTTTGTATGAGGCTAAGAAACTGGGGAAGGGCGAGGTTTCAACAGTTTCGTGCCGAATACAAAAAAGTTGATATTTTTCAAACATTGACCTAATATTGTTTTTATACTGCAGCT
>JARWCS010340778.1:0-11569 GCA_034783895.1 Geukensia demissa | reverse complement strand
CAAAGTGTCTTTTGTTCACCTTTCACATTTCAATGTGCTGCGGTCGTATCATGCTGCGCTTGCGAAGCACCTCTGTTCCATGTTTCGTATGTAATTGACCTCGGGTCGAACGCAGGAGGATTCTTGAAATTAATTGCCATGTTTCAACCACGTAACTCTACCATGAAAACTTTGTAATAGCTACATATAAGACTCACCAAGTCGTCCTTTGGCCGCTGTACTTTCGGGCGCCCGATTGATTTCCCGCTTGAAGGTAACAATTGTTTCCCCCTTTCCTGGGTGTAGCTAATAACCGGAAACTAATTAGAAACTTGCTAATAAACGGAACTTAACATTAATGATTTCAATTTTTTGTTACTGTTTCATAGTGTTTTCCTTTAATTCTCACCAAAGTCCCCATGATTCAGTTTATAGTACTTAAACCAGAATTGTGTGTTGGAGGTTATTGGAATGCAAAGATTCTTGCTTTGATTAAAATTACAGTAATTGTTCTATTAGAATCAAAATTATTCATAGAGGTCGTAACTTTAATAAAAACATATAGATGATGTGAATCATATCTTTCATGCATTTATTCCATATTTTTCATTTAAATATCATTACTGATTGTGCTGTGTGGAGCTGGTAAAAAGCTTTCCCATGATTGAGTTGTATGCTCTTATTTATTTTCCAGCTTTGGAAAGTATGTTGGAAAGATACAGTTTGCATGTTTCCAACATTGTAATTTGTAAAATTCCCTGATTGTTATCTTTATATCTGGCTTTAAAGCATTTAATATGTCATTAACTGTATTTTTTATTTGGTCCATAGATGTAACTAGAAATACATACAGTTTAACTCATCTTCCTATTTTTGGTTCTTAGTGTGTCTAACAAAGGTAAATACAGAAAAGTGCTTTACAAGCAGTTAAATTTGACTTTTTTTAGAGATCTTCAATTTATTCTTATGAGCTAAGTTGAAGTGCTCGGAAGATCCTCAGAGCTTTTTTCTAGGCTCTTCACAGTATTCGATGTAACACCAATTTAAAATCCATTATTTGCCTTGGTGGTGTAATGGTAAGCATGTAAGACTAGAGTGCGGAAGGTTGTGGGTTCAATCCCAAACCATTTCAAACCAAAGATATTGAATTGGTATTTGCTGCTCCTTGGCTAGGTTGGTTGTCCAAGAGTCAGAATAATATGTCAGGGTAAGTGGCATGTTTTCCTACAGACTGTCAATTTTGTGAGCACGTTGAAAATCCGACTCGGTGTGTTGGTCTAGTACAAAGCAGGGCTCATTCATCGTAAATCATCATAATTATGATCTCATCTCTTAAATATGCATGCTGGGAGGTTCCTCATAAGAATATATCTATGATCCCTTATTACCATCACTGGGTGTATGTCACTGCTGGTGAATGTTAGTCCCCTAAGGCATTCTTAGCCCAGGAGCCAGAATTTTTTCTGGCATGATTCATTACATAAATGACTTTAAATTTTTCGCTTAAAATCTTTAAAAATTACCAGAAATTTCTAATGGTATTCTCTCTGATGCAGCGGTAAGTCTTAGCTTAATTTGGACTCCTGTTAAGATTGTTTTTGGGTTCTGATATTGTGCTTATTAATTATCGTTGTTTTTTTAACTGGATTTCCAACATTTTGCCCATGCACACTGCTGACTAGTTGTCAAGGAAGGAAAAAGCCACAATGCATCAAATTAAAATTGGTATTTGTGATAAATTGATTGTAAAAAAGTTTTTATGATGTGAAACGTGTCTTTCTTGCTTATATTCTGTTTTCTTTCCTTTAAACATATGATACTTCATAAAGATATTGCTTGGACAAATCTTCTTGTGTAAAATTTTCTAGATGCCAGTAATTATAGCCCCCTGGATAATATAAGGTCACTTACACAAGCTCAGCTAATTTAGCTTCTAATTAATGTACTTCATTCTTTCAGCTGAAGTCTGTAGCACATCTACCATGGAGGGCCTTTATGTACAAGGTATCAATTTATCTTATATTGACATTATATACTTCAGTTTGTAAAACATCAAGAATAGATACATGTGTTGTTTGTTTATTAAATTCAGTATACATTTAATAAAAAAGAGAAACTGAAAGCTGACATCCAGTGAAAAAGTCTTGATTGATTAAATTAAGGGAAGAATGGGTAAGGAAAAGGACAACTATTACTATATTTACAACAAAGAATATGGAATTTATTTTAGAAAAACAGGATCCACATTTTACATACAGTTACAAATTTTCAACCACCAAAAAAAAAAAAAAACAAATTTAACCGCATGAAAAATGGATATACCTTCATCAGACACTCTATTCTTTTGTACATTGCTTTTTTCTGTTCTTAATCTTAATATAAGGCCTTTAACAATGAACCCACAGCATAAACACCATGGTACCTTATGGTGAAATAAAATGGCTCTACTAGTCATTCATTGATGCATTATTTATTTTTTGTCCAAAGAATAGTAGAGAATCACAAAATCTTGTATAGTATTTATATTGTGTATTTTCAGGCCTTCAACACATTTATAGATGACATTTTTGCCTTTATTATAACGATGCCAACAGCACACAGACTTGCCTGTTTTAGAGATGATGTTGTTTTTGTTGTATATTTATACCAAAGATGGTAAGATAACAATATATTGCCTTCAGTACACATACTTGCCTGTTTGTTGTATATTTATACCAAAGATGGTAACATAACAATATATTGCCTACAGCACACATACTTGCCTGTTTGTTGTATATTTATACCAAAGATGGTATGATAACAAATTGTCTACAGCACACAAACTTGCCTGTTTGTTGTATATTTACACCAAAGATGGTATGATAACAACAAATTGCCTACAGCACACAAAACTTGCCTGTTTGTTGTATATTTATACCAAAGATGGTATGATAACAGTATATTGCCTACAGCACACAGACTTGCCTGTTTGTTGGATATTTATTAAAAAAATGGTAACATAACAATATATTGCCTACAGCACACAGACTTGCCTGTTTGTTGTATATTTACACCAAAGATGGTGTGATAACAATATATTGCCTACAGCAGACAAACTTGCCTGTTTGTTGTATATTTATACCAAAGACGGTATGATAACTTTAAATTTCCTTCAGCACACAAAACTTGCCTGTTTGTTGTATATTTACACCAAAGATGGTATGATAACAATATATTGCCTACAGCAGACAAACTTGCCTGTTTGTTGTATATTTATACCAAAGATGGTATGATAACAAATTGCCTTCAGCACACAAAACTTGCCTGTTTGTTGTATATTTACACCAAAGATGGTATGATAACAATATGTTTGTTGTATATTTACACCAAAGATGGTATGATAACAATATATTGCCTACAGCACACAAACTTGCCTGTTTGTTGTATATTTATACCAAAGATGGTATGATAACTAATTGCTTACAGCACACATAACTTTTGACAAAGTTTAAAAAAATTCTATCGATTTTAATTTAGACACCCGAACCTCTTTAATGACTTTATTATCAAGTTCACTATTAATTGACTTAGAAAACTTTATTATCAAGTTCACTATTTATTGACTTAGGAAGCTTTACTTTTTTTTTTATTTTTGTTTTTTTATTTTAACAACATATAAATATTTTATTGCACTATTGCTGTTAACAATTGTTTTAGAGAATACAGCATTCTTCTCAAAAACCCCTTTTTCATTAGAATTAACAATTCAAGGGTCACTTGCTATTATTGGTTAGTACATGCTTTCTATATTTCCGGAATTAAACCTGATTATTTCAGTTTAGTGTTTCTTTATTTAAAAGCTTTGTTCTAGATATTGACCTAAATTGCACGTGTGTAAACACCTTTACGGAATTGATGGCCTGATTTTTTTTTTATTTTTGAATAGATATGTAAGTAATTTATTCTTTTCATTCATACACAGTTAACTGTTCATAATTGTAAACAAAGACACTTAAAAAATTATGTAGCACAGTAGCCGTAACCATGGTAACTAAAGAGAAAGACTAAAGAGGATACTTAAACGTTTAAAGCAAATAATAAGTTCAAACACTTTACTTTAATAAACTGGTTCCAGATATAGTTACTCTTTCAACAAATTTGAAACATTCTGCAAGAATCTATCTTCAGGTATATTTCTTGAAATATTTATTTCAATATTTTTCATAACATCTTTCTTGAATATCAAGAACACATTTACTGGTTTAGTTTTCTGTTCTGATATACAATAGCTTTTGTATATACTAAAACATATAAGGCTCAAGAACAAATTCATCCCATAATACTTGGGATACCCCATATTGTATCCCAATAAAAGAGGTTTTAGTTTTATAACATGTTCCCCTATATTTAATTTTTTCAATAATAATCTAATCTTATTCCAAAAATTATCAAAGTATTTACATCCAGTGAAATAGTATTCATAATCTTCAACTACATTACAAATATTACACGTTGGAGTATCAGTTATCTTCCATGTATATAACAATTGGTTACATGGTAAAATATAGTGTAGTAGTTTCCATCTTAGAATTTTTATACTGTTGTCAGATAGAAAGAAAAAAGATAAACTGTAATACATTTTCAAAATACTCTCTGTAATTGTCTAAATCAAGAATATTTCTCCATTTTTGAAATCTTATAACCTTGTTAAATTTTGTCTCATTTAAAATTTGATAAATCTGTTTTGTAGACATTGAATGTAAATCAAAACTTTGATTTCTACTATTTTTTATGGTTAATTTCAAACTTACTTTAACTTTTGTGTGTTTTGAGTCATTGCCTCTTAGCTTTTTAATCCACTCAACTGGGATTGCTTTCACTAGTTTTGAGTATTCTGAAAACCAATTTGATTGTTTACTAAATTTGTTTTAAAATTAAATTTTGGGATACTTTCCCTTTTTCATCAATGATGTCATTAATGAAAAGAATATTATCATTTATCCAACTATTGTAAACAAGTGCTTTACCATTCAATCTAATATATCTATTACCCCATATTAACTGTTTTCTGATTTCTCTGAAAGTTTGTGGTTTTTTATGTCTCTTTTAGTATTAATCCATTTTTTCAGAATATTTAGATAAAATTCAGGAATATTTTCCTTCACTTTTTCTAGTATGGCAATGTTATCTATATTCATTTGAAATATAAGGAAATCTTTTCCATATTTTTCAAGATAAAATTTTGGAATTATTTTCCAGTTGCTCAACATTTCAGTTTGACATGTCAATCTTTTTACCCAGTTTATTTGAATTGCTTTAATATAGTTATCTATATTTATCATTTTAAGTCCCCCTATTTTATAATCTGAACAAAGGATATTCCTTTTCACTTTCTCTTGTTTTTTGTTCCATATAAAGTTAAATAGTAACTTCTTAAATTTTGATAAACTTTCTTTATCCAAATCTGTGACAGATGCTACATATGTTATTTTGGGGATGAGAAGAGCTTTTGCAACTGTTATTCTTCCTAACATTGTTAGATTTCTTCTATTCCAATCATTAATGGTTTTTTCAGTTTTTAATAGTTGATTTTCTATATTAAGCTTTCTGCATTCAGCTTTATTTCTTCCAAAGTATACACCTAGACTTTTGATCACACTTTTTGACCAGTTTACATTTTCATACTTTTCTTTGCAATGCTTAAGTTTTCCCAACCAAATGCCTTCTGTTTTGTTTCTGTTAAGTTTAAGACCTGATGAAGAACCAAAGATTTCTATTAAATTTAGGGCAACTGTTATTTCTTGCTTTGAACTAACAAAAATGGTGGTGTCATCAGCCAATTGACTTAATCTTAAACTATGAAATGTGCCCGAAAGTTTTATTTGTATGCCTTTTAGGTTATTATTTTGTCTTATTCTGTATGCAAGGATTTCAACTGCTATAACGAAAATCAGAGCACTGACGGGACACCCTTGTCGGATTCCATGTTGTATTATGAAGGGAGACGATATCCATCTGTTGTTCATAACGAATCCTTTTATATTGGTATATAATAGTTCTACCCACCCAAGCATAGAGCTTTTAAATACATGAATTACCATTCTAAATAATCAAATGCCTTGGAGAAATCAAGGAATAGAATTGCCCCTTCTACATTAAACTTTTCTGCATAATCAATGATATCCTGGATTTGTCTTGTGGTGAAACCAATATAACGATTTTAATGTAATCATTTTGATCGCTGTGAATAAATTTGTTTAAAATTGGTTTTATCCTTTGTGCCAAAGTATAAGCAATGAATTTAGTATCAACATTCAAAAGTGTTATGGGTGTGTAGTTATCAAGGGAAAGAGGGTCATTTTTCTAGTATATAAGAGTAATAAGGCCAATCTTTTGCAAGTTTTAAAGTTCTCTAGTTTCTTAACATTTGTTAAAAACTTCAACTGCAAAATCTTTAATATTGTCCCAAAATATATGGTAGAACTCTACTGTCAATCCATCAATTCCTGGGGATTTATTTAATTTCATGTTAAAAACAGATTAAGTGCACTCTTCAATAGACATTTCACCTTCAATTGCATTGCTGTCTTCTTCAGATAATTTATGATCAATGACTGTATTATTTATATAATTTTCTATATTTTCAAGATTTATATAATTTCATATAGTATACACGTTCTAATTCTTATATTTTAAAGTTCCCAAACCTAAGAAATATTTAGTATTTTTTTCTCCCTTTTCTACCCACTTAATTCTTGACCTTATTTGTGCCCCTTTTACTTCATGCTCATACAGTTTTTTTTAAGTTTTCTTCTGTTGATTCTATAAGACTTGTGAAGTATTGTTTATTTTCATTTTCAATGTTATTATCAGTGCTAATATTATCATATAAAGAATAAATTTGATTCAGTTTTGACTCCAATTTCCCAATTTCTGTTTTTCTTGCCTTTGCTTTTGATTCACAATAGTTAACAGTTACATCTCTTACTTCAATTTTGAATACATCCCAGAGCATTTTAATATTTTTGGATTTTTTAGAAAGATTTTTATACTTTTTTTATTAAAATATCAATTTTCTCCTTATATTTTTCATCTGTCAATATGCTATTATTTAATTTGAAGTATCCATTTCCCTTGTTCTCTGTTTTATGATTTACCTTAATTGAAACAGCTTGATGGTCAGTGTACATTATCATTGCTGGCCTAATATCTGCACTTAAAACTCTAGGTCTAATATCTGAACAAACTAGAAAGTAATCTATTCTGCCAGTAACTTGTTAGTTGTTTTTTCTTCTCCATGTATATTGATTTATTTTTGGATTTAGAATTCGCCAAATATCTATCAACTTATGATTTTTAATCAGAGTTTTAAGGCTATTAATGGATTTGTTTGCTTTCTTTGTTATTTTTATGGATCTTCTATCTTTTGGACTCAGTGATTCATTCATATACCCCACCCCCAATAATAAGTATGCCTATAGAATGCTTTTCTATGAGTTTATTAACCTTTTTAAAGAATATGTTTCTATCTCTTTCAATGTTTGGTGCATATAAATTTACAAGGGTAAATAAATTATTATCTAGTTCAATATTTATCAATAGTAATCTCCCCTCCCCATCATCATATTTATCAATAATAATCTCCCCTCCCCATCATCATATTTATCAATAACATTATGATTTAAATTGTTACTAATAAAAACAGAAACCCCTTTTGATTGTGAACTCCCAAAGCTATGGTATGTCTTTCCTTGAAATTCATTTCTCAATGACTTCAAAGTATTATTTGTAAAATGTGTACAGTCTGGAAAATTATTACAATAAGTCCAGTGCTAACAATGCCATAAGCTACATTACAACTCAAGCTCAAAAATTTGGAGTGTCACCAGAGGACTTACCGCACATGGACTTGGTATCAAACTCAGTTCGTAAACATATAGTAGAAGGTAGGGACGTTAATTTATCCACACTATTGATTCCCTATTATGAAACAAGCACAACCGACAAAACCAAAGATGACATACGCTTAAAACGACCCTTGAAAATTACAGAATTCATTACTGCTTTCGGAAAATACAAACGTGTTATGTGTCAAGCTTTCCCAGAACGTAGAGAGGAACTAGACAAATACGAAGCAATTATTGTTGAAATATACAATATTTATGGAGACAAGTTCTATGAATACCATAAGTTGTTTTCTCTCAAGAGTGCAAATGCACTATCACTGCATAAGATCAAAGTCGATTGGTCTGTAAGGGATAGGGATTTGTTACAGTTAATATCTGCTGGGGCCATATCCAAAGCATGTAGTATTTGCGGCGAAATTTCACACGATGCCCGTTTTTGTCCATCTCTGCCACACGAACGTTCGAACAACGCCAACATTAACAAGTCGTTCAATGCAGACAGCACAATCGACAAGCATGGTAGAAAACGGGTTATGCATCATGGGGAAGAAATTTGTAACAACTTTAACACTAGAATGGGCTGCATCAGACTACAATGTCCTTACACCCACATTTGTTCAAGATGTAAATCAAAAGATCACAATGTCACTTCATGCTCAGCGAACTTGAAAAGTACTGCAAATACAGCTAACAGTTCCGCGTCCACCTCAAGTCAAAACAAGAAATGACTAGATTGCAATTTTATTTCGGACTTAGAATCGCCTTCGCCAATTAACATTAAACAATTAAACCAAGACTTACAATCACATCCAGACAGTCAATATGTAGCATATTTGATTCAAGGTTTTATGTATGGCTTTGATACTAAAGTTTCAGATATAAATATTCCAAGTAAAGAATGTAAAAATTTACTTTCGGCATTAAAACAGAAAGATGTAGTACAAGAATTAATTGAAAAGGAAGTTCAAAAAGGATTTTTATCAGGACCTTACGTCAAATTACCTTTTGTTTCCTATAGAGTGTCTCCGATCGGCATTGCTGAGGGTAAATACTCACTTAAGAAAAGATTGATCGTCGATTTATCTTCACCTCACGATAGCGAAACTCACCGTAGTATAATGAATTAATAGATAAAGAGGAATGTTCTCTATCATATGTGACTATTGATGATGCCATTCGGAATATCATTGAACACGGCAGAGGCGCATCTATGTGTAAAGCAGACATCTCGGATGCATTTAAACTTATACCTATTTGTCCTTCTCAGTATCATTTATTTTGTATTAAATGGTGCGATGTCTATTATTTTTATAACAAGTTAGCTTTTGGGTGCAGATCAAGCCCCAAAATATTTGATGAATTTTCAAAAGCCATATGTTGGATAGCCGAAAATATATATGGAATTAATTGTATTTTGCATTTATTAGATGACTTTTTGACAATTGATGCACCCGATCAGGACGGTGATCGTACTATGGCTTTACTTACCATGATCTTCAACAAATTAAATGTGCCATTAGCTAAACATAAAACAATGGGCCCATTAAAAGTTATAGAATACTTAGGTATTATATTAGATTCAGATAGGATGGAAGCTAGATTACCAGAAGACAAAGTGCATCGCATCTCAAAATTGTTAAATACTTTCATGGTTAAGAAATCTTGTACTAAGAGAGAACTTCTTCAGTTACTAGGACACCTTAATTTTGCCACCCGTGTCATCATTCCAGGGAGAACCTTTGTTTCTTATTTGTTAAGTCTTGCAGCATCTGTTAAAGAATTAGAACATTGGGTACATTTGACTGCAGACTGTAGGGAAGACATGCAAATGTGGAAAATGTTTTTAGAACAATGGAACTGTGTGTCAATGTTTCATGAAATAACTATTACTTCAGCTGTAGATATGGAATTATATACAGATGCTTCTTCAACACTTGGATTTGGCGGTTTCTTTCAAAATAGTTGGTTTTATGACAAGTGGCCTGATGATTTACCGAACGAAGGAGATGAAAAATTGTCTATGGCTTTTCGAGAACTGTACCCCATCGTTATTGCTGCTATACTTTGGGGAAAATACTGGTCTACTAAACGCATAAAATTTTTCTGTGACAATTTAGGTACAGTACAAATAATTCGGAAAGGTAGATCAAAAGTAAAGTATATAAATAAACTCATGAGACAGCTTACTTGGTGTTCCGTTAAACACAATTTTTGTATTTACGCTGAACATTTGCCAGGAAAAACCAATGTAATAGCTGACGCTCTATCTCGTTTTCAGATTATGGAATTCAAGAGACTTGTACCAAATGCAGACGAGAAACCACAACAAGTTCCACCTTTGTCCAAGGTGATGTGGAAATTCAAAGACAAATACATGGATTGATGGAACATTCTGTAAATCAAGCTACAAAACAAGTGTACGAATGTGGCTTTGATATTTACCGTAAATTTATGGCTTTGTGTACTGTGACTTCAAATTCTACAATTCCACCTATTTCTGAATCATTATTAATGAGATTTAGTTTGTACTGTCATCAGTCTTTAAATTTATCATATTCAACTATAAATTTGTATTTGTGTGGAATTCGTTATAAATATTTAATTGCTGGAATAGACAATCCTTTTCAAGAACAAAGAAGCAATTTATTGCGACTTCAGATGTTGTTAAAAGGAATTAAGCGTAACACAGTAACTTTTCCTCGCACAAGATTACCTATCGATAGTAACATACTTTCAATTCTCTGCAAACATTTAAGCAAAGGAGTATTTAATAAGTTCGAAGATGTCTTGATGGAGACGGTATGCATAGTGGCGTTTTTCGCATTTCTCAGATGCGGTGAATTCACTTGTAAAACAGTTTTTGAGTATGAACATAATTTGTGTATTGGAGATATTAACTTCCATGATGAGTATGCCATACTTAAACTTAAACAATCCAAATCTGATCCTTTTCGTAAAGGAGTGGATATAAAGTTATTCTGTACTGGACATCATATTTGTCCTGTTTGTGTTCTGAAGAAATATATAGATATTAGAAAGAAACAGTCGAACAATTTTTCCTTGAATGATCCATTGTTTGTAAATTTTCAAGGTCAAGCTTTAACTCGTAACATGTTCATTACTATGTTAAGACAGTTACTGCAAGTAGCAGGCTTACCGTGTGACAAGTATTCAGGACATTCTTTTCGCATTGGTGCTGCAACTTCCGCAGCTGCCGCTCGCGTTGAGGACCACTTGATTAAGACTCTAGGACGTTGGTCATCAGACTCTTATTGTCGTTACATTCAAACTCCTAAGTCAACTTTGCACGCAGCTCAAATGTCTTTAATGAGTTCTATCAGTATTAATTAGTTCATTTCGGGCAACAATCTTGTCAGTATGCAGTATTATTTCATATTTTATTATTATGATTTTTTTTCTTCTTTTTACATAATCATTAAGATTAAGATATATAATTGATTTACGATATACAATATGGTACCTTAAGAATTCAATTGTATTACCATGACAACTTAAGTTGGTTAATTTTTTTTATATATATATAATTTTATAAATTCATAAAATACTTATTTGGGGACTCTCAGTCGCTCATCATATTCTCGCCTGAGATTTGGCCATAATTATTTAAATAATTTTCCCAAATTAAGCATTTTATAATTGGACTAAACATGCTAAATGTACCACAGAGCTCTACAACTATCGTT
>JARWCS010340758.1:0-11570 GCA_034783895.1 Geukensia demissa | reverse complement strand
ACGACGGACGGACGGACGACGGACGCCAAGTGATGGCAAAAGCTCACATGGCCTTTTAGGCCAGGTGAGCTAAAAATAAAAAAGGGGGTTGTGGTATATTTTAAATGTTTTTGTCTGTAAATACTGAGTAAATGTTTCCATTTGCTGGAATTGTTCTTAGATAATCTTCTACCAAAATTATGTCTGGCATTGTTGCCCACCAACAAAGATGGCTAGCCTAGCACCCTATGGGAAAGTTTGTTGGAATGTTCTTCATCCCTGTCTGCCAATTAAGAAGGCTGCTACAACCAAACATGTTGTAAAGTAGTACTCTAAGGAAAATTCACATTAGAATCTTCTTCTTCTACTGAGCCAATTGTCCTCTACCAAAATTTTGTACAACATTCCTGTGAGGACTCTCCATCATGTGAGCTAAATAAGCTCCTTGGAGCCTCTGATTTGAAAACCTGTTGTTATGTTTACAGTAGTTTGACTGTTTTTCAGCCTAACCCTAAAATTCTGGATCACCCCTATGTGACAGAACTGTTATGTTCACAGTAGTTTTAATGTTTTTTTTAGCCTAACCCTAAAATTCCAGACCAACCCTATGTGATAAGACTGTTATGTTTACAGTAGTCTTACTGTTTTTTAGCCTAACCATATCATTCCAGACCATCTCTATGTGATAGGACTGTTAGGTTTACAGTAGTTTTAATGTATTTTTTCAGCCTAACTCTAACATTACCGCCCCTATGTGATAGGACTGTTATGCTTACAGTAGTTTTAATCTTTTTTATTTATAGCCTAACCATAACATTCCAGACCACCCCTATGTGATAAGACTGTTATGTTTACAGTAGTTTTAATGTTTAAAGCCTAACTCTAACATTCCAGACCGCCCCTATGTGATAGAACTGTTATGTTTACAGTAGATTGACTGTTTTTTTAGCTCACCAGGCCGAAGGCCATGTGAGCTATTGCCGTCACTTGGCGTCCGTCGTAGCCATCCGTCGTCGTTGTTAACATTTAGATAAAAATCTTCTCCTCTGAAACTACTGAATGGATTTTGATGCAAATTTTTATGATTGTTCCTTAGGGTATTCTGCACAAAGCTTGTGCTTGGATTTTTGATTCGTTGAAAAACATGGCTGCTGTTTTTAAAAATAGAACGTAGGGGTCTGACCATAGATTTTCGCATATATCTCAAAAACCGTAAACTTTAGCCAAATTATGACAGGGTAAAAGTGTTCAGCATGATGAAATCTATCTTTGGTGCAATTTTTGTGGAAATCCCTTATCTCTTTTAGGAGTTATGGCCCTTTTTAGACATTTTTTTAAGCTAATTTTGAAGTTAAAGTTTTAAAAATCTTCTCCTTTGAAACTACTGAATGGATGTAAATGAAACTTTTTATGATTGTTCCTTAGGGTATTCTGCACAAAGTTTGTGCTTCGATTTTTGATCTGTTGAAAAACATGGCTGCTGTTACTAAAAATAGAACATAGGTGTCTGACGTTTCGCATATATCTCAAAAACCGTAAACTTTAGCCAAATTCTGACAAAGGATAACAGTGTTCAACATGATGAAATCTATCTGTGGCAAAATTTTTGTGGAAATCCCTTATCTCTTGTAGGAGTTATGGCCCTTTATAGACGTTTTTTTAGCTAATTTTGAAGTTAAAGTTTTAAAAATCTCTTCTCCTCTGAAACTACTGAATGGATTTAGATGAAACTTTGTATGGTTGTTCCTTAGGATATTCTGCACAAAGTTTGTGCTTCAATTTTTGATCTGTTGAAAAACATGGCTGCTGTTACTAAAAATAGAACATAGGGGTCTGACCATAGTTTTTTGCATATATCTCAAAAACCCTAAAACTTTAGCCAAATTCTGACAAAGGGTAAAAGTGTTCAATATGATGAAATCTATCTGTGGTGAAATTTTTATGGAAATCCCTTATCTCTTGTAGGAGTTTTGGCTTTTTTAGACATTTTTTTAGCTAATTTTGAAGTTAGTTTTAAAAATCTTCTCCTCTGAAACTACTGAATGGATTTAGATGCAACTTTGTATGATTGTTTCTTAGGGTATCTGCACAAAGTTTAAATACAAGGCTGTTTGAGACAGGAATGCCATTACAGGCTCCTTGGAGCCTCTAGATTTTAATTAGCGGGTGTTAGTTCATCTACAGGTAGACATATATAGCCAAAAAATAAAATCATTTTATATTTTTGCTGTATTACTGTAAATAAATTCTAGATTACAGTCCTTTATTATTCTTATTAAATATTTTTTCCAATGATAAACCGGAAAGATTTTTGAAAAGACATAGATTTGCAGTAGAAAGTAACATTATACATCTTATCAAATCAGTAAACTATTAAACAATTTATAAAAGATCTTTTTAATAGTTAAACAATTTTTTTCTATCCAGAAGCTTGACATGTTCAAAAATTACGATTTATTTGAATTATTCTAAATTTATAAATCAATGACTGTGATTTTTAATATTTTTCATATTCCTTATTCAGCTTAAACTTTTTCTTGCATATTTTTAGCTCTATGGAATACAACAGAAAGTTGAGTTTTTCCAGTATTTCAGCTGTCGGTAGTAATGGCGCAATCATCCATTACCACCCATCTTCAGCTACAGACAGGGCCATATCTGTTAAGGAAATGTATCTACTTGATTCAGGTGGACAATATTTGTAAGTAACATACATGACAGTTTTAAATTTCAGGAGTAAAGAATACAACAGAGGGTTGAGTTTCCCAAGTATTTCAGGGAGTGGACCCAACGGGGCTGTAATACATTATAGTCCTGCCCCAGCCACCGACAGGAGCATTACTGTCAATGAAATGTATTTGTTAGACTCTGGTGGACAGTACTTGTGAGTTGGAATTGGTATCTCACATATGCTTCAACATCTTACTGTCTAACTGTTTTATATCTTTTATCTGTTTTCCAAAAAACTTTTTCATTTGTGTCTATTTACTTTCTGCTTTTTATTCTGAATATTAGCCATAATTATTATGCTTCCTGTAAGTTTCTCCTTTAATAGTAAGAAATCTACTATATTGGCATATACCAACAAAGAGATATTTATCGTAAGCATAATATGCCTGAATAGTATACTTACTATGCCTTGAATGCTTGGTTTAATAGCTGTCTGTCAACATCAGTCACGTGCAATAGGCAGAGCTTACCCATCTTCTATTCTATATCACCTTTACCTTTAAAACGAATTGATCTACGCTCAAAACTGATAATGTCATTTTAGCTGTCGTCTTGTAAACAAATATGGCTTCTTTATTCGGGACTGATAATCCTGATCAATTTAGAGATGAAATGGTCTGTTCAAAAAAGACAAAACAAGTGATTTCATTTGCTGTGAAAATTCTTACTGAAGTTACATTATGAACAGTCAGCATAATAATGATAATAACATTGTGTTTAGCAATGACCATGCAAAAATAGTTGGGCAGGGTTGAGGACATAGTGCACTCCCTTCGGGTCCTGCACTATGTCCTCCACCCTGACCACAATTTTGTATGCTATATGTACAGTTCAAGAAGTAACCTCTTATCAGTAGCAAAAGAACCAAAACATAGGAAGTCCAAGATCCAAACATAGCAAAAGAAGCACCCTTATCCAAACAAATCGAAATGGGAAGCCAAATCCCACGCAGGGACAACTTCTAAGTGCAATACTTTTCAAGGCCTTCCACTGTTTTAGAATTTTAACAAATGCAGCAAATTTCTGTAAAACATTGTTTGATAAATTTCATGTCAGACAAGGCTGACAACTGGGCTTGTGAATAGCCTCGGGACTCCTGGTCCACTAGTAGAGGCATCACCCAGTGGTTTAAAAATACAAAATTACCAATGTTGAATAAATAGGGATACCAGTAATTTTTGTATGCTATATGTACATTTCAAGGAGTAACCTCTTATAAGCAGCATTCGAACCAAAACACAGGAAGTCCAAGATCCAAACATAGCAAAAGAAGCATTTTTATCCAAACAAATCGAAATGAGAAGCTAAATCCTACAGGAGGGACAACTACTAAGTGCAATACTTTTCCAGGCTGTTCCATATTTTCAGTAATTCAGGTTTCTGGACAAAAACCTCAAAAGTTTACATCAGATTATGTTGAATTATTTTGCTGAAATTTGGATAGCAGAAATTTCCCATTTTTTATATTATACAGGGCTTTTATTCTCATTTCTTGTAACCAAAGAAATTAATATTTTGATGGAACTGTGGTTTTAGTCCTGAACTCTCTCTTAAATAAGCTTCTTACTACTATACTTACTGGGAGATAAATTTTTGGGTTAGGATAAGTGCATTTCAAAGTAAACAATGAAGTCCTGGGTATGTTTTTAGTATATTATAACTGATGCATGATTCAAATTAATTAAATCTGTGGTATATGAAAAAGGTCTTAAGTAATGTAATACAGGATAATAAGCAATCAGTAGCCAAGGTTACTGCTTTATCGCTTTTTTTCTACATTGCTTACTACATTAACTAAAGCTTTCTCTAATATCCCTGCATTTGAATATTATATGGAACAGACATTAACAAATATAGACAATTCTTAGGCAGAAAACTACTTTAAAAAAACAGGACCAATCATCACCTCATACAAACTATCCCATCACTTACCTAATTAACATTCATCCCTCCACTTGAATCAGAAAACAGTCTAATACCTGCCAATCTGTGAAGGCAATTTAGAGGGTCATCATCAAGTAATCTACTTCAAATGTTGGGTAATAGCACAAAACAGCATTTTCAGACTTTTTAAACTTTTGTGATACAATTTCAGATACATAAACATTTTAGCTACCCCTAATAGTAAAATCTGAAAATAAAATCAGAATATTGTTAAAATATCTTTTAAAAACATGAAAAAATACCTGCTTGAATTCTGAAAATTAAAAAATTCACATAAAAGGTAATATTTAGTCTAAAATTTTCCATGATAGTATTGTTGGGTGATATTTCACATTGTTGGGACCCAATGTCATTGGTGCTGTTGGGTGAAAAAGCACAAACTGGGGATGACTTGACAGCTCTGCAGTTTGAATTTTTAAGTGCATAAAATTTGTATTTGTTAGTTTGATGTGACTGAATTAAAACACACATGGCAATTAATGGTACACAGCAATAATTGGTCATGTGACAGTACTTTGACAACAGTAGGACAATTGTGTTCCACAATGACCAAGAAAAATTCCTGGCATTGAGATACATATACATGTATTTTGTTATATCAAATAATATGTATATTTCAAAGAAATTAACTTTAATTTATATTAAGTTAAAAATCCTTTTTACTGCCAAGTGATGTCATGATGTTGGATTGCAAGAATTAATGGTTTTGAAAGTTAAGTCAAATAATTTCTGCAGTTTGTTTATATTCATGTAAAGTTCTGCATCTGAATTTATTCTTATAGAAATGGAAACTATGAGACAAATTTTGAATAAACTTTCATGTGCATTTTCACCTTTCCAAATCTGTTGGAGAAATTTTTGATAAACAGAAATTTGGTTAAATTGTCATTGAATCATTAGAGGAACAGATTCTCTTAAGCTGTATCTTGTGAATTACAATATTTCTCAACTCTCCATCTTTAATTATAAATATTTAACCAGCTCGACAAGTCTCACGATTAGAATTTTAAAATTTAATGATCTTGAGTTGAGAAATTTTTTTAATCCACTAGATACAGTTAGAGAATCTATATTTCTAGCTATCTATCATTCCAGAGATGGTACTACAGATGTCACTAGAACATTCCATTTTGGAAACCCTACACCATTCCAAAAGGTGAGAATTTTTTTAATATAGTCAGTTACTTAATAGTTGTGACAAGATAATATAATAGATATTGTATGTATGAGCTCAGTTTACATCTTTCCAACATTGTTAATTCTTAGATTTTTAGTCTGTGTCAAAGAACTTGATCCAATCAGTCTTATACAAAATTTCTGTAATACGGTATGGACTCTTCTCTTCACGACTGCAAGTAATTCCCTGTTTTCCAATATTTGGTCCTGAGCGTACTTGGTGAAAGTTAATCCAGAAAAGCACTTTATATGCAGTGAAATTTAAGCATTTACAATCGTTGATTTTTTGTTTTGTCAACAGTCTTTTTGATAAGAGAGAGAAATGCAAGGCACTATTTTTAAGAAATTGTTTTGTTCCCCACAGAAATCTAATGAACTTAGGCAACAGCTTAATGAGAAATTATGCTGTGCACAACCCAGAAAAAATGTGGATTGTGTCTTTCTGGCATATATTTCATATTCTTTCTTTTAAATATCTATTTGCATTTACCTTTTAACCCCAGTATTCCATTAAAAAGGAATTACCTGACACAAAAATATTTGAATAATTAAAAACATACAGTGTGTTAATAGTAATGCCAGTGGTAAACATTGTTAATTACTTTTTTAGTACGTAGATAACCATTAGTAACCAATATTGCAGGCCCACTTACAGTCTTTGTAATTTTATCAATGAATCATTGACATAAGTGGCATGTTATTTTGCATGACTAACAAAAAAATCATTTCAATTTAAGTTGCTTTGCAGATGCCTCTTGGACAGACTGCCGGCATCACACCCAATTTAGGTCACATTGACCTACATTTCATGAAATATTAACTTTAGTAAAGTATTTTTTTACTGTTTTCCCAGATACTGTTTTGCCTACCATCATATAGGTTGGTGTGCAAACGAGTCTTAAGGAGTCTGTCAGCTTCCCACCTAAATTAGGTTACCTTGACCTACATTTCATCCTTTATTGGCTAATGTATATAAATGAGTTTTGTTTATAGGTATTGTGGGTCATGCCATCATTTCGTGACACAAACTTGTTATAGAGTCAAGCTGGGATATGAGGCGAACTGTGCACAACTTTGGGCAGAAGTGCATCCTTTGACATTATTCAATGATAAAAACATCTTAATAATTACTGAATTTACAGCATTTACTCTATAGCAACCAAAAGTGATGAAATGGTTGTTAGGTGGCTTTCTTTCTTTCATAATTGTGTCAAATTATCCAAAAAGCTACCTTTGTTGACTTTGGTTCAACATAAAACTGTGAAAATTCATGAAAAAATCTTAGTATCTGGTGACTCAACTGCCAACCAAGATGGTCATCAAACTTAGTTTCAAGAATTACACCATGGGAAATTCATTCAACAATTTTCTGGAACTACTTGCTTAAAAATAACAAATGCTTGATGAATGGTCAGCTTCAGAATGGTATTCCATTACTCCACCTGATACTAAAGATGATTTATTCAAACTTTATCTATCATAGGGAATTCACAAAGACATCTTGTCTAAAACTGCTTGCTCTGTTGAAACCTAACTTAAAATAGTTTTTATGTCAACTTTGTCATTCCACTAAATGCCTGGTGAGGGATGACTGGGTCCTTGAGCCTCTGGTTTTAGTTGTTAGGACCAAATAATAAGATTAATATAAAATAAGATTGCCATTTTCAACATTGAAAACTAACAGTACATTACTTCACACTTTGAAATTTTAAAACAACAATATTTGGACAACGAAAGACAGTAGATTGCTGTTTCCATTTTTTATTTTTTTTATTTTTTTTTATCTTTCTCTACAACTGAAACAAGAATTTATGAAAAACTTGATTGGAAAAATTTTGTAGGAGTCTTACACACGAGTTTTGATGGGTCATGTAGATTTAGCTAGAGCTATATTTCCAAACACTATATACGGTAAGTCATCAAATTTTGTAGTCATTTTAATTCTTCAGAGTTCAATGCACTAAAGGAAATATGTGTTATATTATGGGTTAGTAAAAACTAAAGCCATCATTTTACAACATCTTAAAAATAAGTAAAACTTATTTTAATCCATATTTTGTTTCATTTTTGTCCAAGATGCTGTCAATAATTTTTATTTTGGGCACTTGCACAATACCATGTTTTCTCTGGCTAACTCTGTGCTACCCAATTGTGGCATAAATTTGTTAATTTGACAACTTGGTATCATTATTATCAAGGATAATAACCTTATTTCTTTAGCAACAAAACTGTGACCTTTTTGAATATAAACCTGAAAAAATCGAAAAATTATATTTCCTCTCCTAATACAAATGGCATTTAAAAAAAGGGTGGTTTCATGCATTTTTTTATGGGTCATTGTAACCCAATTTTGGCATCGAAATTTTGAACTCATTGTTAGTTATTGTTTTAATTTGTTATATTTCAAATCTTTTGCCACAAAATTTGTCAATGCCTTTGTTTATTGAAGCACAACATTGCTGTTACCGAGCAGAAAAAATATGGTGCTTTCTCTCACATCTGCAATGGGGTTATTTTCTAGGCCTGTCCGAAGCCACGAACTTGTAATCTAGTGAATGTGATTGATTTTAAGTGTGACATGTTTTACTTTGTTTACTTATCTGGCCAGTGGTTGATGTTTTATTTTTTGGAGCCTTTTTACATCTTCGATAGGTTGTGGACATGTGTTCATTATTGAAGTCCTAAGGACAACCTGTAGAATTTTTTGATTTAACGTTTTGGATGGATGTCTCATAGAGAATCTTACCATATCTCCTTTTCTAATGTATTTATAGGTAATTATAACTTAGGAAGTGGTTGCAAGAAGATGGTAGTGAAAATATTATGATGTATTTTTAAAACTTAACAGATAAGCAACTTCATGTTTATTGAACCGTTGATCCCTCTCTTTTGGTCAAATAATGTTGAATTTGTATAAAAAATTTTCCTCATAATGCATTGGACTCTGATTCAAAAGTTTATTGATATTTGTATGGTATAAGAATTCCCATTGTATGTATTGCTGCAAAATTTGGTGAAAAAAATAATGTGAAAATTATTAACCATTATTAGAAAATTTAATGGTATATTTGCTTTAAGTTGGTGCTTTTCATATAATGGCAATTCTTGTCCCAACAAACAGAACAAATGCATAGAGTTAATAAGAAAATACATTTTATTACAACAGGAATGTTACACTCGTGTTCTCATGGGTCATGTTGACCTTGCCAGGTTCAAGTTTTATAAGGGGCCACATGGTCCCTATGGTGAGTTAAAAATGTGCAGTCCATGTAGTGAATTGTATAGAATTACTAATATAATGCTTTATATAACTTTTCCAGCATGATTACAGTACTGGTTAATGATATACTAATGTGGGATTACATGTTATACTAATATAGGAGTACATATTATACTAATTTGGGATAAAATGTTCAATCCTTGTATAAAGCCCACAGGGCACTTAAAAAAATAAACCATTGGACACTTATAAGAATCAACAAAATTCGTAATTCTTTTAAGTCTGGTTCAAAGTATTTTTTGTTTTCGTAGTTTAGAATTGCCCAAAATGAATATTTCTAGTACATGTATCCCTGCTGTATATTAAATGTCTCTCGTTATTTTGCCGTTTTCTCAAAGGATTTCTTTTCTTCTATCTTGCAATATCGGGAGTTTGCAGGGGCATTTAAGTATTTCTTTCAAAATTATGGTGAGGGGTTGTTTAATATAAGGAATATGGTAAATAATTAAATGCATCCTTTCATATCATCACATTAATTACGATCATTTAAAATATTATTTGGAATAGTTTTTTGTTTACTGTCGAAATGATTAAAATGAGACAAAAATAGAAATACCCCCTGTATATTTTTATATGCATGTATGTAGTAGTGGACTTTTTTCTTGGAATCATAGTGATTACCATATTCATGTATATTAGATTATAGTGCAATATATAGGTTTTGTGATATTCCCTTGCATATGGCAAGCCAAAGTTGACACAAAGGCATCTTTTTTAATATAAGAAAATCATTTTCTTATATTAAAAAATCATTTTCTTATATTAATAAATGATTTTCTAAATATGAATATTCTCTAAATGTTTATATGTAATGATTAAGGATGACTGTATTTATTCTTTGTGAATGGTTATGACTAATAGTTGCATGTGACCATTATTTATAGGACGCGAAATTGATGCCGTAGCCAGACGACACCTGTGGGATGTTGGTTTGGAGTATAGGCATGGAACAGGCCATGGTATTGGGTCCTATCTCAGTGTCCATGAAGGTATTCAACAGATAACTTATCTTAAATCGTAGGATAATAGACATAAAATTTTGAAAAAAAAGTTTGGTTATGTATGAGAAAACAGCAAATTTTGTACAAGAAGAAATCTTCATTCTGTTAAGACTGGCAAAAACAGGACTGTTTTAAAGAGTCAAATTAGAAAATCCCAAATGAAATATTTAAAAAAAACCATTCTAATAAAATATTTAAAGGCAGGCTGTGGAAGTCTAAAAAAGTTAGATATTGAATAAATTAAACTATACTTCATCTACACATGATTTCTTGAGGTCCCCCAAATCCTTCATCATGATAAGATATCTATCTAGTTTTAAAACTACTTTGTATTGTCATGTATTGCCTATATTTCCCTGATTTAATTGGTTACTTTATAGGACCAGGAAGAATTTCTCTGTCACATGCCAGCTTTGCCAGTGATGAGGTGTTAGATAAATTCCAATTCTTCTCAGATGGTAGGTACTCACTGCAGACAAATACCTGTAAAAAATAGAAGTTTGGTAATGTTCTTTTTTAGTGGAAAAATATTTTGTTGTTAAGGAGATGTGTTCTCTAATTAGAAGATATTAAACAAGAAGAATCCATCTTCAATTAGATAATAAAATTCTATCTAATGCAGGTGACATGATAAACAAATCAACAAAAACACATTTTTGAATATTTTTCTCTTTTTTTAAAATTAAATGTTCTTTGCTTATCAGTCTGTTTTATTATCCCACAGACCCTCAGTTGAGCTATTACCGTCACTTGGTGTCTGTCTGCTGTCCGTTTACCACAATTACAAAGAAATATTCTTCTGAAACACTTTGAACATTTTGGACCAAACTCTGGTGGAATGGGTCCTTGAGAGGTGCCCTTTAAAATAATGCAGTCTCTGATTGCCAAACCAAGATGTATTCTATTACTACAGTGTATACCAAGGTCGGTGGTTCTCTCCAGGTACTCCGGATTCCTCCATGAGTAAAATTGACCGACATGATATGACTGAAATGTGAAAGTGGTGTTAAACCCCAATCAAACAAACAAACAAACTACAGTGTATATAGGAATGGAAAAAATATTAAGTATATGATGAAATTTTCTCGTATATAACTACTTAGCCAGTTCTGGTGGAATGAGCCTTAGATTACCACTCACTAAACAAGTTACAGTTGAACTTAGTTTCACATAGGATGCTATGGGAAAGTAACTTCAAAATCTTCTTGTCAGAAACTACTGAACCAATTGAAAACCAATTTTAGTGGTCTTCCTGAAAAATTGTGTCAAAAATCCCCATCCACAACCAATATACATGGCCACCACAGTTAAACTTACTTTCTGTATGGGGTTGTCAGACAAAAGGAGAATTTAGAATTAAAATACCATTTGTCACCTAGTTTTTATATACACTCCGACAAAAGTTAAGCGCCACCTTATTTATTTTGTAAATATCTTTTTTTAAATTTATATTTATAACA
>JARWCS010340749.1:0-11570 GCA_034783895.1 Geukensia demissa | reverse complement strand
TGATAAAATTAGGATATGTTTGGGTTTTTAATTTTTTTTAATTATACACGTCTAAGGTTGGTTTACCTCAAGTTCAAAATGCCCCCCCCCCCCTATTTTAACAGAATGAAGTTGTTTTCTATATAAGATACCCTATGGCAGAAAATTCTTACTGGAGACTGTGCTGTATGATGTCTGACTGGTGAATGATGACTCCATGTCCTTGTTGTGTCCTACAGAATAGAACTGGTCCTCTCCTCCTAACAAACATTCAAATTTAATTCTTGTACATATATAAAAACTTGAAATATTTCTACAAATAATTTAATAATAGAAATGCTTCAATCAAACTAAAATTAAGTCAAATCTGGTTATCTCTATTAGTCAAATCTTTAAATAAATTTTTTTTATCTGCTGTAGTATGAAATAACATTCTAATGCAATACTTTTGTAACACCTTATTTGATTGGCTTACATTATGTGTAAAATTTACAATCTACTTGCAGTTACTAAGATGAACTCATATAAAAAGGCAACAAATTGCTGCCATGTTGGAACAATAGATTTAATGCTTGTCAAAAGTAATAAAATACATAAAAATATTTTATGTTTTCTGAAAAACTACCTTTAGAATAATTTTATCAAGATTTGAAGAGTAAATGAAGCCTTCACAGTTCAAAATGAAAGTGTTCAAGTGAAGTCATTTCTTGACATTTATCAGCAAGAAAGGTCCACATTTTTTGCAGAATTTCTTCTTTTTTCATTTTGTCGTTTGAGATAAATCTAGATTTGAGTTAAAATTTGCATTAGAATGAAGATAACCTTATTTGTTCAAGCTTTTCCGTTGTAAATCTTCATTTTACAGTCACAAATAGCTGTTTACCCGGCTCTGCTACACCTCGCCAGATAAACTTAATTTGCAATAGTAAAATGCACAACGATTTACATCCTCAAAGATTATAATACATTACAGTTATCTCCTAAATTAACAATTGTTAAATGATAAACTGAAATCTTTGTAAGGTAGAATTTCACTTCCCCTCCAGGCCTGGTTGTTTCAAACTAGATCCTTGGATAAATTGTGCTTGCTGGATAAATGATTTGACAACAACCCAGATTATTAAGAGGATAACTGATAACTGAAGTAAGCCCCAAAGTTATTCAGTTTAAATGGTTTTTCCAGTATTTAGTTTTATAAACAGAATATTAATACTGCCAAATGATTGCTCAACTATATCATACAACGCTGTAAACTGTGAGATTTTCTCTCAAATTTTACATAGAGAATACAGATACTACAAATGATATCATGCATGTCTCTGAACTGTGTGGTGTCTTTGTTAAGTTTGACAAAGAGAATATTAATACTACCAAAAAATATAGTCCTGATATCAAGCATGTTTATAAACTGATATTTTCTGATTTATTTAGAGAATATTGAAACTACCAAATGATCCTGTCATTATATCATGCATGGCTGTAAACTGTGAGATTTCCTGTCGTATTCGTCCTGATTGTAATTGTCGCTGCAGATCTTCCTCAATCTTCCGATAATCCTCTGGACTCATTGGTTTACTTTTACCTCTTTGTCTTCTCACTTTTCTATCATTTGTTGCTGTGCAAAAAAAAAAAACAGGTAAAAAATATTAGAAAAACCTAAACTACATTTAACATCAAGTACTATTGTTTGTTGGGTACTAAATTTTAAAGATACTTGCCTTGATAGGCTCGCAATATTTTGGTTTTGTAACATTTATAATTATATGCAATGGTGGCTTTCAAATACATTAGAATTTAAGTTTTTTTATACCAGACATCATATGACTTCTCAGATTTGTTCAATTGAAGTGTCCTGATTTTTGGAGCAGGTAGGAAAATGCTGTATTCTTAGGTGGAGGGGACACATAACTCCTCACAAATAATTGGGTTTTTTTTGATTAAGGAAAATTTCTTGATAAGGTAGAAATGATTGATCTCATTATTGGTTTATTCAAGTAAAAATGGCTATATTTGGATTATTGATAAAGCATCTGTGGTTTTCAAAAGCCCCACATAATAAAAAATGTCATTCTTTTAGCTGGAGGTTGGCATAGATTGGCCTTAAACTTGAAGTGACCAAACATTGTGTCCAGCCTGAGTGTAAGCAGTGAATAAAATGACCCTTGTGGTGTGGACCCTGGGTCCCAGGAGGACCATAAAGAGAAAAATAGCCATTTTAGGTAGGAATCCCACCTTGGGACCCTCAAACCACCTCTAACTACCCATACCTCCTTTCTACATATCATTTTTCTATATTTACTTTCTTTAAGTTTTACTTCTACTGAATATCATTTGCATACTTTGCAAAAATTAAAAATTGGTACATTTGCCCCTGACATTTCAGCATGGCTATAGTTAATTTCAATTAACTTCATTTTGCACATTCAACAATTTCGATTTCCTAGAATTAAGATTGAAATAGGGCCAAACATGAAAGAGGCTTCAAGATCTTGTTGTCAAAATATGAAAACCAAGTGATATCTTTGAAAATTTGTAATTGATATCACAAAATGACTTTACTGACATTACTGTCTTCAAGATATATAAGACAGGTTTCACCATGCAAAGAAAAAAAAGCTTATAAATGTACAATTCCTTGTTTTTCTCATGGTTGGAGTGCAGTCTCTCTGAGATTTACCCCATATCTTTTCCTTTTCATAAATCTACTGCTGATTTCTTTCACCTTTAGAAACACAATAAATTGTGCAATATGAATAGGTCTCTTTTTTTGTATTGTAAATTGAATTGTTTGAAAACTGTAGCTAGAATAGGCGTTTCAATAAAAAATATAGGTAAGGATCATGATTAAAGAATACTGGTTTAAGGAAGATCAACAAACCTGGTGATGCTAATCCCTCAGCTATCTCCCACAGGGAATGAAATTGCTTGGGACACAGGAGAATATGTAGAGCACCAAGTTCACACTCCATTTCAACCTATTCATCAAAACAAAACAATTACATTAAAACCAATAAATACAATTTTACATGAAAACAAAAAGAAAAAAGAAAAGACTGCCCATCATAATTTTTAATTATTTAGCTTCAGCTACATGTATGTTGTGAAATGCTTCATCTATAGCCTAAATGACCTGTAACATATTTTATGGTGTATATAATATAGAGCTTCATGTGCAGAAACATGTCATATCAATCAATTCCATTTTTTTATTATAATGTAGCCATTTGTAAACAATTTTCGTGTAAATAAGAGAGTAAACAAAGAAATATTTGCAGATTATGAATCTTATATTAATAATTTCCCATTAAGTATGGTAAAAAAAGGATATATTTATATACCGGTATATAAAATTTACTAAAGAAATTGAACTTTGCATTTTAACTGAAGGCATTTTAATAATGCTACTAGTAAAAATGTTTCAAAATTATCTAAAACTGTATGCAAATCTCTTTTAGTATTTATGCACTAAATAAATGCTGTAAAAACTCACTCCAGGCATCAATAAAGACAATATTTGAAGTGTTTATCATTTCTTATGAGTTGTTTTTCTTTATTTTTAAAACTCTGCTTAAGACAGTAACAAAAAGAGAACTTTTCATCTTCAGTCCTTGAATCCCATAACTACAGGCATGTCGAATGGTATAATTTATCCATAAAACAAAACAGTTATAGATATTCCAATAGGTTACAATCAGGATTTTTGAACAAGCGATGAGATGAATTGTCAAGCAGCTTGGTACATAAATATAATTTTGGGGTGGAAAACTTATTGTAGCAGCCTTTTATTAGTCCACTATTGCATAATTTGCTTGTTTGATCAGATATACCTTTGGTCCCTGTATTCCTTCTCCTTGCTTTACTTTTAGTTTTAATGAGTTCTTCCCTGTTATAACAGCGATTTGTACTGGATCAGAATCTGGGGGCTGTGTAGAAGTATCTGACTGGCTGAGCGGTGATGTAGATGACAGTGTACTACTTGTTGAATGAAATATCTGAAACCAATATAAAAATTATAAGGCATATCATATTTTATAATACTTTTTTGATTCTCATCTATCTTCATCTTATTTTCTTTTGAAATATTAAAAAAATAATTGAGACAGAAATTCAGAGATGGAGTAGTCTGGGATGAGAAACAAAAAACTAAGTGATGTGGCAGAAGTTAAATAAAGATACTTTTCCTTTAATAACCACACAGAAATCATATAAATACCAGATGAGGAATAACCAACTAAATTCAGTAAACCCACTTTTATGTGAGTGTAATCTATTTTGTTTATAAAACTTAAAGCAGTTAATTACTGAGTTTCCCCATCAAAATAAAACTTGATATTTCAATCTAAGTAGTACATGTAATATAACAATTGGCAATATCATGGCCGAACAACACTCATTGCAGAGAGACACTTAAAAATCACTTACACAGTAAGTGTACCCATGATTTACTGTATTGTGTGGTCACATGTAGATATTTAATTTCCAAACATAGTTGTTCTATACTTTTGAAGAACAGAGAAAATTGTTAAAATAAATCACTTTAATCTGTAATCTTTGACATGAAATTAATGTATCAAAATTTTAGAATTAAAAAAATTTATTTGTGATGAATATGGAGCTGATTTTAAAATCATGAAAGATGTCATGCAAAAAAGTTGGTTTTCAGTAATGTTATGAACCAACATGATATATAACCTGACCTGTTTTTTTTTAAAGATTATCTGATCAAAGGCGCTATGGCAATTCAATTGCAAGTATTGAATTTACTTTTATAAATATATGATTACAGGCTTCAAATACTTGTTGGTTGATGTACCCCTTACCTCACTAGAAAACAAGTATAGATTTCACTAGCCATCTACATATGTAATATCTGGCTTTTTGCATATAAATATTGTCATTACATGTAAAAATTTTCCTTGGCAAGTAAATGCAGGGACTGAGCGAAAAAGATTAATATTGAGTTGAACAGCCAATATTTAAAAAAGTTATATAAAGATAATACTACAAGTTTATTAATTAAATAATTCATCATATTTCATTTGATAAACTTAAAAAGATATTTTTTGCCCATTCAAGATGCAACCAGATGTTGACAAGTTGTGTCAAACTTATTATCTGTCAGTTCAAACATCCTAAAATGGTGATAAGTTAGGGTCATTACTTACTGGTATTAAAATGCCTTGTGTCTGAGTGTCACTAAGGCAGGATATTTACATAACAGGTCAGATGACTAAAAATGTCATAGGATATTAGGATAAACACATTATATTATACTAAAACCCTATGAAATGCAGAAAATAAATTATTCACATTACCGATGCTGATGTAGGAGATGTCGGTTCTGATCCAATGTCTGATGAACTACACTGCCGAGAAAGACGAGTAAACTCATCAGAAAATATCTGAATGCCTTCCATACTGATGTTCTTGTGAGATATGGCTGAAGGTTCCCATTTGTGTACATCATCAACTGAACTTCCTTCATCCAATGCTAAGTCATCAAAATATTCTATCCTGAAGAATATACACAATAACTGACATTCTATCTTACTAACAACATTGAAAACTTTGCTTAGAAATAATTCAATTTTATTTCTTGGTGACATAATTTAAGATTGTCATCATAAGGATAACAAATATGTGGAGAATACATGTACAAAATGTATATCTTGTTTGAAAATGAACAGTATTTGTAACGTTGATTTTGATTGGATGAGGTCGAAATTTTCATGGCATCAAATCCATGTTTGGTGCCACTGGAGGAACTGCGCCAGCATCGACGTGTATTCCATAGCATAAAAATATTAATATTAAAGGTAATTTTACTCATTTGCATTAGAATGAAGTTAACAGTATTGTATTTGAAGATTATCTGGCATCATCTTTTATTTAATAGTCGCAAATATCTATTTACTGGCTCCACTTACACGTCACCAGTAAACTCAATATGCCACCATGAAATCGTCAATTGATGCCGGCAAATCTTCAAATACAATACTCTTAACTCCTAAATGACCAACAACCCATATCCAGAAATAAAAGTTCCCTTTCTACACTAGCGCATCCATTTTAATGTAATGGTCCTAAGCCATGAACAGAAGATAATGATCAATCAGATATAGACTGTTATCAACAAAATGAGTAATCATGATTAAATTACTGTAAAAGGTGTTTCAAGTCAAATTTCAGCTTTATTTGTCAAAATTTTAAAGAGGTAAAGGATGCAAAGTTGACCAAACCAATGTACATAGCAGCCACGTTTGAAGTGAAGAAGTGTTTTAAGGCAAAATAGAAAATCCACTTCGAAACAGGGTGTGAGAAACCAAAATGATAAATTTACACAGGCATTCCATAGCCATATCCTGAAAAGTTTTGCTGTCTCAGAAAGATATTTTTCCAAAGGACCTATTACAAAAATGGTAATTTTGTCTTGAATGAGAAGAAACAATTTTGTCTTGACTGAGAAGAAACATTGAACATTATAAAGAACCTTCCCAACAAGCTTTTGGTTTGTTGGACCCTGCAGATATTTAATCAGAATATCAATGTTTTCCTTTGTTGGCCATTTTTCAAAATAAGCTTAATACAAGACCTTTCACAATTTCTTCTGGATATGCTTGGGACCTTTTAGCAATCTACAAACGCTGTGGTTTGAAGAAGTATAAAATCTGAAACTTTAATATAACTTTGTTGCATAGACTTAGCAAACCCAAGTGAAGAAAAAAGCTCACATGGCTTTTGGCAATGAAAATCCATAAATCTATCTATTTCACATAAACACTAAACATAAGTATAAGAAGTTGAACTGGGGTCTGCCTTCATTTAATCAATAAAAATAGAGTAACACCAAAGTTCTGAAATTTTTAAATTCCTCTCACTTAATTTTTTTTTACCTTTTTATTCTAATTTCTAATGCCACACCATTTTCTGCTTGCATTGGTAAATGTTCTAGTCGTATTACTGTGTCATTCAATGTCACTTTCACTCGACTTAAAACTGAAAATAATTTGTAAAATAATATTCAAATTATTGAATCATCTAACATAACAGCATTATTCCATTAAAATGAATGTTGAAATATAACATACATTTCTATAATTTTATCCATATCTGATGGGCAAATAACAATTAATGATCCAGAAACTATGTCAACAAATAAGATTTCACTTCCAACACTACCAAATTTATTTTAAAGGAATAACCCTTACTACAATACAAGTTGTCAACTGTTTCTCACAATAATTGATTAGAAAAGATTGCAACAAAATCTAAAAAAAATCACCTGAGCCTTCCCTTGTTTTTAAAGGTTTCACATTACTCAAGCTCTACTTTTCTGTGTAGTATTTTTGTACTGATCTTTCTATTTTGTTTTATTTGTGTTATCCATGGTCTTGTCAGTCGTTTGACTTAATGATTTCCATCTGCACCTTTAGTACCTTCATATCATTACATAATATACCTGTTCTAAGTTAATGTTTAGTTTCTGTAGCTGATGTGTCTGGTCCAAGTCTACATTGAACTAAAGTATGTTTGTTCTAAGTCAAGACATTGAGTTTCATTGCAAGATGTGTCTGTTTTAAGCCAAAAACGTAAAGATTCAGTTCTGGATGTTGTGTTTAGAATTTAACCCATAACTTCATTAACTGAGCCTATAGTTCAGCTACCTGAAGTGCACTTTTCAATCATTTAACTTGTAGTTTAAGTGCCTGATAATAAAAGTTTTTTCAACTATCGTTATCAACTGTCAAATTGAGCAAATGCCCTTTGAGAGAATTACTTACAGCTGCTCTGGGTGATTAACATTTTCTCCAGTTTAAACACAGAAACAACTGCTGCTGGACAGTAACATAATAGGTACTGTTCTTCTTAAGTTTAAATAAATACACCTTCTATAATGGTTAATAAATATGCCTCCATATGAGAAGTGCAAGTTTTACCAGACAATATAGATTTTAATTTCAACTCCATAAGAAACAATACCAATTGCACTGCTGTCAAACACCAGTTTATATTTAGATTTATGTTTTTGCAGATTTTTTTAACCAAAATTTTTTATTTCTCAAATAATTTCCATTTACCTAGTCATAGTGAATTTTTTTGCAATAATAATTTAAAATACTAAAGTTTTGGTTATTCTTCAAAATCAGCCAGTAATTACACATATAATTCCTAAACTTTCAGGGACAATATTGGACGAATTCACTTACACATCATTTTTAAAGTTTAATTTCAACAAATTTCTATGTCTTTAATATACCTGATATACAATAGCTTAATTTAACATACCTGAATCAATTGTCTGGGCAAATATCTGTACTCCCTCATATGGCTGGGAAATGTCCTCTGTTAAATTTTCCTCTGAAGTTGAAGGCTTCAGACAATCTTCAGCTATCTTCAAACTAGAGGTCATACTCATTGTACTGCTCAACATGGATTCTAATCCTCCTGCTTTTGTAAATGAGACATTAAAACATTTTTTAAATTGAAGTGTGAATCTTGTTGCAAAAATAACATTCATGCTGATAAGAGACGAAATGTAAAGGCCATTGGATGGTCATATTGCTTTATGCAAAAAGTTTCCACATGTACATGTATACTCTTATTTATTTTGGGGTTTTGAGTGTATGTTAGAAAGATAGAGTTCACGTCTCTACAATATTGTAATTTTTTAAATTCCCTGATTCTTATCCTTATATTTTGACTTATCAGCATTCATTATGTCAAGCACTATAAATTTCATTTGGCCCATAAATTTAACTAGAATTCATAAAATTTGACTGATCTTCCTATTTCTTACCTCTAGGGTATCTGATAAAGGTAAATCCAGAAAAGTGCTTTAACTTTGTTATAAATGTATGTAAGATTTGGAGTGTGTCTTTCTGGAATACATTCTATATTCTTTCTATTAAATCTTATAAAATTATAGTTCAATTGATGCATAAGTACAGTTCAAGTTAGATATGTGAAAAAAGAAACATTATTTGATAATATATATACAGTAAAATTCAAAATTTCGAAAGTTTATTTCATTTCTTCTCATTATGAATAATTCAATAACAAAACTCAATTTCATAAGTAATTTGTTCCTAACATGTTTGAAATAAGAGTATATGTAATACTACTCTTTGGGCCATGGACCAAAACTGAAATTCCAATACCTAATTTTACATCTGGAAACAACATGTGGCCATTCTATATCACAAATTTAACAAAAAACGAACTGTAAAAAGTACATTTTCTGTAAAGAGGAAGTCAAGTATTTAAGTTTTTACATACTGTATGCATAAAATCTAAAATAAAATTATCAGGCCAAAGAAAAACATAATATCCTATTCTGACACATATAACTCTTATCTTAATTGCAAGTATGGTAAAATACCATGTTGGCTTTTCTGTTTCGGCTGGAGTGTAATTTCTAGTCCATTAATCTCCAACTCTGTACTTTTCTGTATGAGGCATGTCCAGGGAACAGACACAGAAATCTCATGGATAAATCCATCCACAACTTCGAGTGGTAAACTACTACTTTCTAATGCTTCATTCAATGACTGCAAAATTACAAAACAAAACAAAAATTGAAACATTGTATTTATATTATTACTATTACTGAGGTTTTTTATATAGAATTTGGCACTCTTTAAGCTACACATGTATCAATTCAATACATTACCATACTGGTGGATTTGTTTGTGTATGCACTGAAGTTTCTGACTGCAATATAATCAAAAATGACAAAAATTTATAATATATTTAGACCAGTCTGTGATATCCATATCCTTTTCGTAGGTATAAATATTTGTTGTATCTTGGTAGCTTGAATACACAACTGTTCAAGTTAAAGGACTATTAAAAGGTTCAATCGCATGCTAAAGAACACTGGACCTAGAGGTTTAAGCTGTTCCAGACTTAGCAATTGAGGTCTGACTTTATATTGTTTTAGTTGAAAAAAGAATACTTGATCCATTATTCTTAAAAAAACATTACCTATACATGTAAAAAATAAATAATTGAAACTCACTGTTAACAGAACTTTTACATTTGTAATTGGCAGTAATATTAACACTTCCATTGCTTCTTAAAACATGTTAAATCAATTCTTATTTTTAGAGAAACATCTACATGTATACATGTACTTTTCAATTTGTGGACTAAAATTTTCTAAACGTTTTACTTCTGAGCCAACAATAATAAATAGTAAGTGAATGTAATAATTTTATTCTGTGAATTTTCATTTTGTAATTTCTTTAATTAACCTAATTCAATAAATCCAAAATAATCCAAATTTGCTGTAAGTTATGTTCCATTTTAGATTTTTTTTTTATTTCAAAGCATGAGCAAAAGTCACATAACAAAACTGAATTCAGTTTACAGTTGAACAGCTTAAAGTACTTACATTAAGTATGGACATAAACAAACATGAAATTTTATAAAAGATAAAAGTAATTCCCAACACAAACTACAATGTTGTTACATGTACCTACATGTATTTATTACATTCACCACAAAAGAGGAAGCGAATTGAAACCAAGGGCCAAACAAAAGGGGCCATGTAGACAGATATGGCAATCTCAAGAACATGAACAAGACAGAATATGACAAATAGTGTACACAAAAACATATTAACAATGCAGATCCCACCAAAAAACATGGGGGAACTTAGGATAGGTTACTGCCAGTGAATGGGAAGTTGACTATTAGAAAGTTGATGTAATCATGTTTGTCATATAGTTTTGTGTGAAGCCTTCCTGTATTGTCTAATTTGAAATGAACATCAAGGCATTAGACAGACTTGGGAGTGTCTGTTGTGTCTTTAATTTCAAGCTCATTTGGGTTGATGAGGTGAAGATAAGCATCAAATTGTGCATTGTTCAGTGAGGGAAACATCATCTATATAACAATAGCTGAATTAAAAAGTTTAGGCCTACTTTCTTTTTTTTTCTCTGTTCTTGAAGAAATTCTGCCTCAAACAAGTCAAGAAATAGATCCACAAGGAGAGAAGCACAATGAATGCCCAATGGAATGCTGATCGTCTGCTGGAAAACTCTTTTATGCTTAATTCCTATTCTATTTCACCTTTGACCGTGAGGAAGGGGGGGGGTCAGGTCTATCAAAACTAGTGTCACCCTGCTGCATGTTGCATGTGCCTGTCCCATGACAAACTCATTGCTATTCGATTTTCTTTGTGCCGTTTTTATAATTTCACTTTCATTGTGTTATATTTAGGTATTTTGCCAGTCATTAAACATTTACACTTGTTTTTTTATTGTGGCAATTAGAGCTCATCACTAGGATTCTACCCTTCTTGAAGACCTTGTGGAGACCTCTAGATTTCAACTTTTGATATCTGCTTGGTAAGATAAGGTGCAGTCTCCTTTTCATTTTTTTGATTACTTGATTGAATAATTGATGTTTAACATGCAGCAGGTAATTTTGGATGAGAACATATTTACAAACAATAAAATTGTATGCAGACTGTAACCAGGGGACATATAGGGTGGGATATTTTTCACTGCCGATGGAAAAAATGTGGATTAGGTAGAGCAGTGCATAATCTAGACGGCGAAATGGAGATTTTAAATTCGTTGAAGTCG
>JARWCS010340738.1:0-11570 GCA_034783895.1 Geukensia demissa | reverse complement strand
TTATTTATTTTTATTTTATTGTGTTTTGCTCAAAGTAACATTTTTCAGTGTTTTCTGTCAATTTTTCCTTGAAATTTTATTAAAATCGTAATTTCGGCATTGAAACTCAAAAATTTCCTTAAAAGTTTCCAAAAGACAAAATTTTTACCAACTAAACATCAAAAAGTTAATGAAATGAATTCAAAGTCATCAGATCGATGTCCAGTTTAGTGCTTTTCACTCAAAATACAGATGTTTCTGGATAATACCATCGTTTTCCCCGCTTTGAATCCTTAAAAAGCTTATCAAATATTTCTATCTCTACTTCAAATTCCCATAAAATTCTTAATGTTCCGTCTTTTTTCATGCGGTTTTGAAGAAACGCAATCGCCATCTTAATTCTTTCAAACCGGAAAATAACCAAAGATTGATAAAACTCTTCCCGCCAAAAATTGTAATGAACAAAACCATATACGCAATCCCGGAATTTCGGGACTCATCGTCGACTGTCTGAAGCGGCAGATCCAGTAAAACCAGGACTCATCGATGAAAGGGTTAAAAGACGATTATTAAACAGCATTTTCACAAAATCTAAAATTTTGGCCGAATATGGGGCTTAACGTACCTACTCCTTTGAAATTGATTTCAAAAATTTTTTTTAAATTCTGGCTTCATTTTGTAACTCAAGTGCATGGAAATCATATGAACACTTTGCGAAATGTTGCCTGTCCTGGGCCAGTTAACCACCTGCAATAAACCAAACCTTTCAAAAAAGGGATCTATATTCATGTAAGCAGGTTAGATCAGTAAAAAAATCAATGTTACATGGTCACCAGACAGTAAGGTATCATAGATTACAATTTAGAATAACATTAGTGGACATTTTACATATAACCTGTTATTTTGAAATCTGTAGCCTTAACTAACATGAAAAAAGATGCCATAAAACTGTCCTTAAGATTTAACATTAACAACTATATTTTAAACTTGTATCCCTTGAAGAAAAGAACATAAAGTTATCAGTTTCAGGTAGTTAGAAATTCTCTGTATTTATTTAAATTCCAAACCTCTGAAATTATAGACTTCAAAATGTATAGCACAAAGTAAGGCCAATCCAAATTTATTTCAATTTCTTCAGATTTTTTAGTGAAAAAAATAGATGCGGGCGAGCGAAATTATTTGTTTAAATTTTTTTCTTGCAATGGCAAAATATTGGAGCGCAACCTCAAAAACTGATGCTAACACAACAGTTAAAAGTTTTTTCTTTTATTTTTGATATTTTTTTTAGGAGCGAGCTAGGAAATTTTAATTTTTATACTTAGGAATAACAATGAAAATTTATAAAAAGTGAAAAAAAATGGAGCAAGCAAAGTTTTTTTAAATTTTGAACCAATATCATGAGGAGTGAACGAATCTGAAGAATTAATTAATTTGGAGTGTCCTAATGTCCTTGCTACTGGATTTGGCCTCCTATTTGCATTATTATGGGGTTATTGCATGAATAGTGGTGAATATTGTCCCAAGTAGAATATTATGTTGCACGAGCTTGCAAGTGCAATTAATATTCTACGAGGGTCAATATTCGTGCAGTAACCCATAAAATGCTAAAAATATCCATTTTCAACATCAGTGACGTGGCTTTTTCAGAGCAATAGTATTGTAGAATATTGAACACTAACATTTGGTTACATTCTATGGGGAATATGATGTTGCTATACAATAAGTCAAAATATAATTTATATTCAAAAATATTTTGATTTGTTATGATTGGAATACTTCTACTTTGTTTTGATCACAGATTTCCTTTGTTTTCATTATGATATTGCTGATGAGACTTTACACCTTGAAATACGTAAACAACCATATTTATGCAGTATTGGCTATACTATCGTTTCAGTACATGTATTTACCCCCACTTACTTCTGGTCCTTACATTTATAGGAACAATTTTGATTTGTATGAGAAACATATTCTAAAAGAAAAATACCTTTTCACTGAGCTCATATATGTTCATTAGATATTTGTGTAGGTTTGATGCCCAGCCAGGTTAAAGCAAAGACATTCAAACTGGTATTGTTGCTTCTCCGATAAGCATGCAGTATTTAGTAGTTAGAGCAAAGACTTGTCAGCCCAGAGTCATTTGTCTTGGTAAAGTGGCATGTCTTCCTGTGGACTGTTGCTTTCATGAGCTAGCAAGTTAAAATCCTGCTCAGCGTGTAGGTCTTAGTACAAAGCAGGTTTCATTATCACCACTCGTTAATATGCTCTTGTCCTGAATATGCATGAAATATTTGCCCCCGGATGTTGAGCACCATTTAATCAATAAACCAGTAACTTTAGTTTGTGGGGTGTATCTTAGCATAGCATTAATTGTGTTTCCTATTATGTACATAGAAAAGCTTCATAATGTAATAACCAAAATTCATATATTAAAATTGACTGAATCAATTCTGATCCAGAATCTGAATTAAATGTGAGTGGTTACAATTTGCTTAGTACAAACTTGTTAAGATAGGGCAGGCTGCAGAGTCTACTGGCCACATTTTCTAGTTTTAAAATGAAATACTATTGGTGTTTTAGATATTAGTGAATTTTCACTCAATACAGAAAAGAGAGCCCATGATAGAGAGGACTTTGAAATGTATAAAAAGGGCAAAGAGGCTGAGCTGGAGGCTGTGAAGAGACGAAGAGAGAAAGAACTAGAGGAGGAAGAACAGCGTGCAATTGCAAAATTAAGGGCCGAAATGGTTCACAAAAGTAATCCGGTCAAAAAATATAAAACCGTTGAAGTTCAGCCAAGTGACAAACCAATAACATATGCAGTTTCTCCGAAATTTGAAACAGACAGAAGACTAAGAAACAAAGTTCGAGTATGATATATTGTAAAATGAATTGTAAATGTGTACACTTGTATTATGTCATATTTTAAACATTTGTAATCATAACATGTTTTTATGAGTTTTTAGCTCACCTGGTTAAAGGCTGTGTGAGCTTTTGTCATCACTTGGCATCTGTCTTTCATCCACAAACTTTACATTTTTATCTTATCTTCTGAAATCCCTATGCTAAATGGAACCAAACTTTACAGGAAGCATCTATGGACGGTCTTTTACGTTTCCTTGTTTCCCCCCATTGGACAACAAACATTGCTGCCACAAGCAATCTCTTTTCTGAAAAAAGTCTGCTACTTCATAGGAAGCATCTTTTATAAAGTTTCATGATTTCATATATGGCCACAATGAGAAATTGTTGTTTCTGGTTTGCCATGTCTATTGGGCAGCATCCTTTGGGGGTACTTTATAAATTTTGCTCATTTTGTTCAGATAGGGAATCAAACAAGGCTGCCATAGGAACTTCTTCATTTCAATTCTACAATTTAAAGAAGAAATTGAATCTTCATAACCTCTAACCTTAACAAAGCCAAATTTTACAGAACTTTTCGGATTGTTAAATTTTAAAAAAAATTCTTATCTGAATGTTCATATATGAAAAGTCATAAGTAAGGGTTGTAGTTAAAAAAAACTCCATGGCCAAATGTTAGGTGAGTATAGGCTCTGTCCTCTAGGCCTCCATTTTTTTTATAGCTGTGCAGTTGTAGAGAGATGTACATAGTGAGTGTGAATGAATGATCTGCTAATGTTTTAAATTCTTTTCATCCTATCCTTTTCTGAAATCGTGGTTGCCCAGTAAGATTCTGACATAAGTGCATATTGAAAGTCTGGAAACTACAAGTTTGAGAATTTCTGTCTTTTTCCCATTTGGAGTCAGCGGAACACTATTTATTAATAGTTTTGATTTATTCATCAGATAGATGATGAGGATTGTGTCGGAATATCATGAGCACTTTGTATTTTATACAGAATAGACCAAGTAGAAATATAATTCTGGTTCAGCTTTTTAGTAGGCAGAAAAAAAACTATCTTACTTCATTATTTTTATAGAACTATGTAAACATCATTTTCATCAAAATTGAAATAAGTTTAATTATAATTTTTAATTATCAGAATCGGTTTTCATTCTATCATTTGAAAAACATTTATTTAAAGCATTAATATGTACTATGATAGGAAAATCTGAAGGAATTTCTGAAAGTTTTTTAGATATAAATTTATGACAACTATTTACTGAAAAAAAAATTAGAAATCAATTAAAATAAAAAAAAATAAATTCTCTTCCTGTCTACCAATTTTATGAAATTAGTTGTTTGAGATTCAGTTCTACTTGGTTTTATTTTACAAGTTTGATTTCACAGTTGAAGTTGAAGATAACTTCAATTTAAGTAAACGTATTAATTAAATGGAATACTGATAGAAGGAAATGAATTATAAATTTATTGTTTTAGAAATCAAGTCGATAAAGTTGGAGGTTTACATCTTTCCAACATTGTAATTTGCAAAATTCCTAGATTGTTATCTTTGGCCTGTTGGTGTTCATTATATATTGGAACTGTATATGTCATTATTTGTTCCATGAATTTTACTAGAATTTCATATAGTTTGACTGATCTTCCTATTTTTTGCCCATACTGTGTCTGATTAGGTAAATCCAGAAAAGAGCTTTTCATTATTAGTTATAATTGTAGGTAAGATGTAGATCATATCTTACTGACATATATTCCATATTCTTTCTTTTATCTATCGAAAATATACATGTTTGAAAAACTTGTGATTTACCTAATTACCATTAATGTAATGAAAATGCCTATGCATAGATTCAGTTGAAATCTTTTAAAACAATTCTTTCTTAATTAAATAACAACAAACATATTTTCTGTGTACAGGTTTAGAAAGGGGCTAACATGTTACATGACTGAAATTAAATTCCACCAAATCATGATGTACAACAATTATATTTTGAATGTTAACCATTTCTTTTTTCTTTTGAGTATTACATTAATACTTTATTGAAATATGTTTTTCTATCAAATCTGATTTTATCATCAGAAAATGTATAAAAATAGGAGATGTGGCCTGATTGTCCATTAGACAGCCACCCACCAAGTGACAGTAGAATTGGACATTTTTATTTTAGACATAGAAGTTATGTTTATCATTATGTTAAATCATATGGGATTGTTCAGAAACACTTTATTATGATCCCTGCCTGTACCTACTATATGTTTTACAGTTTTTAAACATTTTCTAGATTAACCAACCCTTTACAGAAAATAATTAAGTAATGTCTCTTAAGATTCAGGCAATGGGTGAATCATGACCTGAGAAAACACACTAAACTGACCAATTAATAGTGTTATCGCTGGTTTTTGTGTTTTTCATTTGATCTTACTTACTTGAGAATTATATAGTGGATTCCTCTTAATTGCATACACTATTTGTCAGGAAGAATTATGCAATAAACAAGAATATGCCTTTAACAGGAATTTCTTGTTTTGAAGTAAAAACAAGCCAAACAACTTGTTTAGTGTCAATAATTATTATTGAGTTAATTACTATATAAACAAAGGGATTAAATTCTGTTTATACATTCTAATTAATTTATTTCCCACTTTATGTATCCAAATGTCTGGTTTCATGTTTTCAGTCAAGTGATTTTCTCAAAACTAGACGTTAGAGTGTTAAAATTTTAGCAACTAGTGTCTTGATTTGGAAATGAAATTATGCAATTAAGAGGAATTTCTTAACAAGTCAATATGCTATTATCAGGAATAAATAACATAGTTACAAATAGTAAATGGTTTTGTGCTACAGAATTGTATGCAATAAAGAGGAATATGCTAATAACAGGTATGCAATTAAGTGGAGTTGACTGTATTATCAGGCGACTACGCCGACATGAAAAATTTCTGTTCATTCCATTGTTCTTTGACATCATAAAAAAGAAGATGTCACTTATGTTTAGTTGGCAAATCAGCGATAAACAGATTATTGTTGTCATCTTTACTATATCTTATAAATCCATCTCCATGTTAACGTCTGGATGGATACAATTGATCAACGAAAATCTGTAATTACAGTGGAGGTTTTGACCAAGAAATTTTGTTGTATGTCTTTAGTAGTTGTAAATATTTTTTCTGTAGGATATAAGTAAATTAAGTCATATTCGGTGGAGTTATCTCACCTAATCTTGCTTTTACAGTGCATTACATTATTTTTTTTCTCCAGTTGCTGAATCATGCTTGTTTTTGTAAATGCCATAACATTCTTAATTTGAATTTTTGTGGGCCATGGTTCACTTTAATCTAAAATTGCTGGATTCTTACAGACAATAGTACTTAAATATGAGAACCTTCAATGGGTTAAGGTAGCAACAGTGTATATATGCTTATATACTGGAGATTTGAAGTTAATACCTACAATGCTTAAGATATCATCTAGTGAAGCATTGAAATTCAGGTTTTCAATCAATAATTGGGAATACATCTGAATATTTGTTGGTGGTCAAGACCAAAGAAGGAGTATTGTGCATCAGTTTCTGTCATTGACACTCTTACTTAACTATACTTAACATCATAATGTACTAAACACATCAAAGTAATGCTTTAAAAATTAATCCAGTTCCATAAAACTAAAAAATTCTTGTGTCCTAGTATAAGAACTTTTTAACTACAGAGACTTACATTTTGATTGTTTGTTGCCATTATAGTTGAGAAAATTCTCAGACTTGCAAAGGAGTAGGTGCCTTAAGGGCCTTATTGAATGCACACAATCTTGTTCTCAAAATACAATGTATAAAATGTGTAATCAATCAGTATATCGTTAAAAGTGTGTAATTGATCAAAACAGGGTGATTTTTTATATTAATGCAATGTATTGGAGATTTTAAGTGTAGAAAATGGGAAAATTTGACTTTTCGCTATAAAAAAAAGGGCAAATTTGTGCAATTTTGAAATTTATCTCTAGGAAACAAAGAGCACATGCAAGAACCATGTTAATATTTATATGAGAGGTTCAATTTATTTAAAAACAAACTGGAAAATTATCTAATTGGTTCTTGCATGGGCTCAGTTCAATAAAACCACCCAAAATAGACAAAAATTACCATATTTTAAAGAATACACAGATTTTGCATTGGTTACATCATAATTGTACCTCTGATTGGTTGAAAATTTAGGCCATTTCAGCCCCTTATCGCACCTTGTCCTTTTTTATCTTTGGCAGTGAAGCCTGATCTTTATAAACTACATGTACTTAAATTGGTGACTAATGTACTTGCTTTCACTCCTTTGGAATATATAGTTATTATTATATTTTTATTATGATAATGGTTTGGAATTATTTTATTTAATATGTGATAGAGAAAGTGGTACAAAATAAAACAATAAGTACAAGATTTATGTTTTATATTTTTGTCCGATTGGAATATGGATGAATTTTCCTGCATGAAGTTTGGTATGTGTAACACAGGGTTACAGCTAATAGTTTTTATATGATGGCAAAATATTTGTGGTCACATTATGTTATGGCATGTCATTTGCCTCATTCGTATGTAGTTAGGTTTCTGTTCAATAACTTTTTTTCTATTATTTAGATCCATTTGAAATTTCAACGCTGTTTATTTAAGGAGGGTCCAAAAAGCAAATTTTTAAATTTTCGAATGTAGCTTTTTTATTTTTTTTGTCCAATTTTGATGGGATTTTTTTCTTTGTATTCCCCATGAAAAGTCAAAATATCAAGCCACAAGCGTTATGACCTATCTAACACTATATTAAGATTTTGGGGGTCCAAAAATGGCCACTCCCTTATTTATGAAACTTTTATTTCTCATCCCATTTTGATGGGTTTTTTGCAAATGATTACAAAAAATGCAACAAAAGTTACTCAAAGCATTTTTTTGTAAAATTTAGTATTTTGTATGAAAGGGTCAAAGGGTTAAAAAAAAAAAGGATTTTGCAGGAGATGAGAAATTTTTATTTTTCATCTGATTTCTTGGGGTTTTTAGCTCAACTGGTCCAATGTCACTTGGTATCTGTCATCGTCATTTACATTTTGAAAAAAATCTTCTCCTCTGAAACTTCTGAATGGATTTGGATGCAACTTTGTATGATTGTTCCTTAGGGTAATCTGCACAACGTTTATGCTTCAATTTCGAAAAACATGGACACTGTTACTAAAAAAAGAACATAGGGGTCAGACAGAAAATTTTCGCATATATCTCAGAAAAGTTAAACTTTAGCTAAATTTTTCAATGAAAAGATAAAAGTCGCCATTTAATAAGAAAAAAATCACATGATTGTCTTGTGAGAATAGTAAAAGTTTCCTTCCTAAGTATTGTATTAAAGTAAATCCTTGTTGTTAATTAACTTTTCTTAAATTACAATATAAATAATAATAAAAGCAGTTTCTCTTTCCTTGAAAGTTAAAACAAAAAACAAAAAAAATTACACACTGTTTTGCTGTTCATACTGAAATCCTAAAGATATTTTTATGGCACTATCACTTCAGGTTGTAAATTTCATTATTTGTCGTTATTTTCTTGAAGTCCTAAGATATTTAACTTTATTTTTCAATGAAAAGATAAGACTTTAAAACAAAGGAATGAAGACTTGTTCAGCCCAAAAGAAAATTTATTTACCAAACAGCAATTGTTTTCACAAAAATTCATAAGTCCAAGATTGATCTTAAGTGTAGAAACTTTAAAGAAAAACGCATTGTGACGTCTTAACTTTCGATAGAAATTACACTTACATTTTGTGAAATTGACTGCTGTCGTGTTGACTAGTACAATCCTGGCTATCTTTACTTGAACATTAACAAAAGTCTCAGCATATTATATATGCAAACTAGATTTTTTCCTGGGTTTGGGGGGGGGTGGCGGAAAAGTCCCTGTATATTATCAGTCAACAAGTGGTCAGTATGTAAGTCTATGTTGTTCACCAAAAAGGGAATGTTTACTAAATTTCATATACTTCTGAAATTAAAATTTTAGAAAGTTCCGATTTTAATTTTAGACAAATTTCAACAACCAGCTTAGTATAATGAACAATGTTTCAAAAGAATTTAACATATTGTTTAAGATAAGAAAATTTTATTTGTCAGCTGGAAAATATCTGAGCAAAGAAATAAGAGAAGACATTTGGGATTATATTCAAAACTTCAGTAACTTTAATTCCATACTCAGATTTTTCCCTGGACAAATATTGAGAGTTTTAGGGCTATTTAACCTTTCATGACATCTTTCCATTAGTAATCCTGACTGATTATGTACAAATGCTTATTATCTACAACAAAATACAGTACATGTTTTTCTGTAGATTGACATGTGTCATTGACCTCATTTTTAGCTCACCTGTCAGGCCTTTTGAACTGTTGTCATTACTTGACATCTAGTTGTTGGTTGACTTCAACATTTTTATAATAACCCTACAAACAAATTTTTGGGATATATAGGAATCACCCTGTCTGCCCTGTCCAACTGTCTAAATATCTTATAAGTGCATCTCCTCCTAAACCATTCAATGGATTTCAGTGAAACTTTACATGAACATAAGATACAATGATATGTATATAGGAAGGAAATTCATTTTGGCTCATTCAGTGCAGAAAAGTTGTGGTGAGCAAGGACTTCTTTAGTGAGTTTTGCTCACAGTATGTCTCATCTTTGAAACTGCTGGACCAAATGAACTGAAACTTAACCTGAAGCATGTATGCTATGGCTTATAAGAAGTTTGCATATATCAATCAAACAACATTACAACACAGATAGTCTAGTCAATCTACAGAACAACCTGCAACTAATTGCAACACAAGCTTTTTTAGGTGCAAATAAGAATATAGGTCATTGCTGACAACATACTAAAAATATACATAAATATAATTTGCGGAAGGGGCATTTTTGGGGTAAAACATGTATTTTTCATTAAAAATCACAAAAAACTGGAAACAAAATTAAAATAGTATATTGGGTTGATATTTAAAAGATTCCATAGATGCAAATTAAAATATGGACAAGTGTTGGTGTTATATTAAAATGTTCATAAAGTAAATTTCTCGAAAAAGCCATTTTGGGGTGAAATGTGGTATTTTTAAATGAAAAACTCGAAAAATTGGAAACAATAATATTAATGTATATGTGGTTAATTTTTAAAAGACTCTTCAGAGACAAGTTAAATTATGGACTAGTTTTAACAGTATTTTGGAAGTAAGTATAAATTATCATTTCTATAAAAGCCAATACTGAGGTGAAATATGTGATTTTTCACTAACAAAACTGGAAACAAAATCAACAAGGCATATTTGGTACAATTTTAGAAGATTTTTTGAGGCAAATAAAAATACTGACTAGTATTATTATCATTCTGAAAATCATTATAAGTACACAATGTATATTTGTTTAATAGATAGTTTTTTGTTTGAAAAACAATGTTGAAATACACTTTATGATCGTCTTTTTTTTTGGGGGGGGGGCATAAAATGTGGCATTTTAATGGAAAAAGTGAAAACAAAAGAAGTATGTTATATGTAGTAAATATATAAATAATAGATTGTGGACTAATATGAACCACATATTGAAATTGCATAAATATTACTTGTAGAAAAGTTATTTTGGGGTGAAACATGTCATTTTGTTTAATGAAGAAAAATGGAACAAAAATAGGCAAGGTAGACATGGACATCGTAAGATTGTCTGGATTGAACTAGAATATGGTATATAGTGTTAACAATTTGGAAATTAGTTTTGCCGGGGGAATACAGGTGATTTCATGGAAATGGGTAAAAATGGGATCAGATGTAGATAGATTTCTTTCGGCCAAATTATTTCAACCATCGACAGTTATTCATTGATATAACGTGATGATATGTTTTACGGATGAATTTGACAGTTCTTATAAAACTTGCAAAATAAATCTGGAAAGGTAGTAAGTAATTTATAAATCGATAGTTTTTTTTATCATTCTGCACATTTGCATATTGCAACTTTATATTAAAAATATATATAATGCTATATGGTATTTTATGGTGAAATATGTATGTATGACTTTTCTGATGAAATTCTTAAAACTGGAAGATCTGACATTAATTTTTTAGATATACTGTGTATGTTTTAGGGAAACTTGGCATAGTGAAAACATCATGCTTAATCAAAATGAATTTGTAGAAAAAATATTATGTTAGTAAAATTAATGCATTTTTAATAGAAATCATGAGAAAAAGTAAATAAAATGCAGGGGAATGATTCTTTGTTGTCAACATTTTGTAAGGTGAAATTTTAGAATATATATAAACAGCCCTATAAACAGCTTTCTGAAATATATACATTGTATAAATAAAATTTTTAAAAAGAATATTTAAGTGCATAAAATGTTTGATCTGTTGAAATATTTACCCATACATCAATGTATCATGTAATATATGGCTGACTTGTAAATGAACACCTTCTGAAGTATTCTTCCTTAACTAATTTGGTTTGTAATTAATCTCTAAAATTCAACACCAGTCACCCGATCTTAAACTTTAAGTTTATATGGACAGGCAAAGAAATGCAGTCACATATTAGTCTTTGAAAAATCTTTGAGGGAAAAATCAATATAAAAACAATTACGTAAAATGAAATATTAATGTGTAAAATTTAGTTTATTTTAACCACAGTTCCCAAATTGTGATGAAAGCCAGTCCCATATTTTTGAGGGTGGG
>JARWCS010340728.1:0-11571 GCA_034783895.1 Geukensia demissa | reverse complement strand
CATAGTCTTCAATAGCATCCATAATGGTTTTGAAATTAAGATTCCAATTGAGGCGCTGCGGTTCTCTGAATTTAGGAAAAAGAAATTAAATATTCCTATTTTAAAAAGGAGTGTGCAACTGAGTGAATAATCAATCATTTTTCTCTAATATATATATTTTAAAAATTTTGATCTGAAGGTAAGTTTAGTGTGTATGTATATATAACAGGATGTTTATTGCATACGGTCATTAGCAGGTAAAGTTACCTGTAATTACAATATCAATCGCGACTATATATTTCTCGTTAAAAGTTTTTAACATATACGTACGATTAAAATTTACTAATCTAAACAGAGAAAATTAGGGGAAAAATGAAAGAAGTTCAAAATGTGTAGAAAGAGGGAAAAACAGACCGATGAGAACATATGAAACTTACGGCTTACCGGTGCTTGATTTTAAATATGTTAATTTGGATCTTAGTTTTAGTTTAAACATAAAACGAACAGTTGGATTGGATACAAGTTATTTCAACTTACAATCTATAATACACATACTTCAACATGACAGCAATGTTACACATACATACATACATTCGATGAACCATACATTTATATAATATAAAAAAGTCACAAATAATTTTAGAAATATCAAGGCAAAATATATAGCAGAACTGGGGTTGAGGGAAGGGGGCGAGCACTATAATAGTATATTCGTTTTCTTTGATTGGGGTTTATTTGAAAACTATATTTCAGACATATCGCGGCGTCAGTTTCAGTTTTAATGGTGGAGGAAGCCGGAGTACCCGGAGTGAACCACCAAACTTGGGCAGGTAACTGGCAAACCTTATCACGTGCGATGCCCGTTTTTTTGTATGATACAAAGTCAGACCCGAGCTCACGCCGTATAAATGATAGGATACAGTGATCTGTACAGGTAAGTTTAAATCAACTACCTGGACCCACTCGGCCACCAAAGCCCCTCGAGCACTATATGGTCTTATGAAAATCAGTTTGAATGATGTATGAAATAGGGACATTTTTTTAAAAAATAAGACTGAGTTTTCTTCAACACTTATCTCTTCAGTGCCAAATGAAAGGTTTTCGATTTATGTCTGAACGAAAGGTCTAAATTTAAAGTTGACATTCCAGGAAAAAGTGCACAAAATCTTCTAACGAGCATCCACAAGTGCAGCTTGTAACATTTAATAGGTCTTAAAGGGGCAGTATTCAAGGTGCTATATCTGTGTCTAACTTTTGCATGTAAAATATTTTCTTTGGTATTGCCAATATTGTAGTACGCCATAACCAGTGGGTTAGTATTCCTCACGGACGATCTTTTTAAACAAAGAAGAAAGTGTCGGTATTTGGTTCGTGCTTCAGATGTAAGCGAATTCCAGAAAAATAGATGGAAATGACCAATCCTAATTTATTTTTCCGTGATTGTTAGACATTTTTTAAAGATCAATAATATTTTGTTGTAAATAAACAAAAGGATCGGTTAAAAGTTCTTCCAAATTATTAAAGTCCTCTCCTCACAATTTTAGCGCATAAAATGGCAACAAAGAGGCAATATACATGTATTGTAGATATAGTTATATACAAACAATGGAATAACATTATTATACAGAAAGGATTGCCGTGACTGGCATAATTTTCAAAAACGGTAGTTTGTTTAATAGATAATCGAAATTTCTCAAATATTTTTGAATTAATTTTATCTGAATTATCATCATTTCATAACAGTAAAACTTACATGTTTAAATCACAATTCGGTAGATCTGTAGAAAAAGTAAAGCGTTGATTCTGACACAAAGGACATTCTTAGAGGAAGTGAAATGCATCTTCGTATGGCGAGCCGCATCGACATTTTGAATTTATTCATAACGTTTATTCTTTAAGATCAGCATTTAAGTGCATTTAAGAGCTGCAGTGATATCTTATGCTTAATTATAAATTATTATTGAATTATATTAAGCTTTCAGTGACCTTCAAAATAATACTCTGGAGATTTGCAGTTTATACTTTTATTTTTTAAATAATGCTTATGTCAAAAAACTTCCTATTTCTGCATCCAAATTATTCCAGTGTCGTTTAGAAGAAGGAATAAATGAGTTAGCCGAGATTTGAAGTCTGTATCTTGGTAGTGCGTACTTTTTACTATATTTCTAAGACTGTAACCGCTCATAGATGTTAATGAAGGAAGAAAATTGTGTGAATATTTTGGACATTACTTATGATGCATTTTATTACCCCACCACATGTCTCATGTGCCTGTCCCAAGTCAGGAATTGTGGTGATGGGTTTGTCTTTGTGTTTAATGTTTTGTTACATGTACATTTTTTATAATAAAGTACATTTTTTTACGCATACACGATTTTTTATTTAGGGCAATTTTGAGCTTTTCACTAGGAGTGGTGGAGACCATTAGATTTGTAAATTTCTGTTTTCGCGTGGTTGGAGTGCAATCTCTCTGTCTTGTCTTTTCGTTTTCATTTTTATGAAAAACTGTTAAATTGCGAGATTTTCTTCACCCTGTTTTAAAATACAATGCATATTTATTGGCAAACTTAGCGAGTCCCGTTCAATTCATGCAGCTTCTAGTTTAACATTTTCTATCTCACTTTGATATCACCCGCCCCAGACTTTACAGGCACATTCCATTATCGGTGTTACACATCTATTTTTTAATTTTGAAATATTTTACATGAATGATTCTTCCAGTATCATATTGAAGTTCAACACATTGGGAAATTTATAACGTAATTACATTTTCGATGAGAATGCTGTATTCTGATTTTTTTACATATTCTTTGATTTTTTTGCCTTTGGTAACCAATCTGTCCCTTTTTCAAGCTTCGCGGTGTATTTGTACAGGAATTAATTCCCCAAACGTATTTGCCTTTTTTACCCTCGCGAGCCCAATCCCACCAAAACTCATTTTCAAGTCTTTAGTGTTGTATTTGTAAAAGGATTTCATTTATATCATGATGTTTGCTAAATAATATAATTACATGTAAATTCCATTGCGAGCTTATTCCGGCCAAATCGCATGAAGAATTCAGTCTTTTATGCTATACGTTGCATTGTGTGATATATAAATTATTATTAAACTTTTGTTAAGATTTATGTGGTTTTGAGAACTTTAAAAAATCACATCATAACTCAGTCAGATTTATTCTTCCCGTTGACAGGAACAGGTCAAATATAAGGTGGGGTCTAGATACCCAGTCCAGCATTATATCCATTTGAAATTCATTTGTACGAGTGCACCTTTTGATCTAAAATGAAATGACTTCCACAAAACTAGGTAAACCAACATCAAAATTTTTCCTGTATATGTTAATCACGTATTCTGTGGTGATTGACGAAAAACGACCATACAGATCTAGAAGATACAAGTTTACCACTGTTAAACAGAATTGATGAATTTGATATGCTATATATACATTTCAAGGAGCATCCTCTCACCAATAACATTAGAAACAAAAATCCGAGATCCATCCATGAATCAATTATCATCGTCGCATTCCTTTTCTGACTATTTCGTAGATGCTTCCAGAATTTTTTGTACCTTTTTCCGAATTTTTTCTCTTTTCCAAAAATTTTTCGTAAGCCCTTCTCCGAAAAAACCTTTCGTTAGCAAGACACAAAGAGTCGCATTATGAATTAAAATTTACAACTGCTTTATTCAATAAATAATTCACATAAAATATTTACACTGCTTATAAATTTACAAATTTATTCGTGTTCGCATATTTAATATAATTGATTGATTGATTGTTGGTTGCTTGACGTCCACTGGCAAATATCTCATGCAATTCAGGACGTGAACAAGTTCAACAATTATCAATATTGAAAAGAGGGTGGGATCGGACATAACAGGGCAAAGGTTTGTGACTGCCACTGGAAAAAGGGAGTGAGGGTAGAATCGGAAAATTTAGCACTTTGTAGCGGCATTAGCCTTCTCTTTTTCGTGTACGTGGCGTTCAAAAATGAACATATACGTTCAAATATTCTTATGAGATGTAGAATTTTGAAACCTTTTCAGTGATTTATTGAAATTTTCATAAAGGGACCCAGAATAGAAAGTTCGACGAAAAATTGGGTCCAGACAAAAAATTTAACTGAAAAAAATCTACAAAATGCTGGTTTTCTTCCTTGTTTTTCAACTAAGAATATGCATAACACACTAAATAACCACACAGTTGTACAAATATTTTTTAACTTTTAAGAAATAAGTCGTAGTATAAAACAAATACCAGGGAAATTGTGATATCCCTACAATTTCTTTAGAATCTGAAGACTGGATTTCCCTGTTGCGGGTTCACATATAAGAAGTTAAACATATTATCCTGGTGTTAACATAGTCCTATGTGATCAAAAATGAAGCAGGATAACAATGGTGGAACCAATTTACGGAACACCCGGACAAATCGCACCACACACCAACGAACAATTTAATGGCACAAAGAGAATACATAAACACACGAAATGAAAATAAAAAAAAATAATAAAATCATTAATTTGGTAGCCTTATATGGTACAACAACAAAATTCTTACCAAGTTAGACCATACCCTGCCTTGAAGTTACAAATACACCAAAACTATGTCATACTTTGGAAGGTAGGTAAAATTGTGTTAGCTGCAATTTAATACTCCCATTTTTTTTCAGTCTCCGTTGAAAAACACGGTTTAGACCACTTCCAGTTAACCTTATAGTACCTTTCTTGATTTAATATGGCTATCATCACTACTAGATCCTACAGTACCTCTAATCCATTTGTTTATTGCTACATTAAACAAATTCAGCAGTACCCTAAGTTGACAAAATAATTGCCTGGGGATATTTTTACATCCTGTCACTAATCAGCATAGTTTAGACAGGTGATTAAGTATTTTTGTTACAAAAATTGTCAAAAGTCCCACAAACAGTCGTAGTTGTAAATCGGGGGAGATTATTATGGCACCATTGGAACTATGTAGAAGCGTATTAGCCGCAACCATTGTAATTTTTTAAGAAATTTGACAAATAATTGGATTCGATCCGTTCATTTCATGATGATATAACTGTTCACAAATTGAGAATAATAAACTTGAAATGATGGTTTCTTTTTAAAATAATTTTTATTTGAAAATATATAAAGTTCAAAATAAATTTGATATTTTTTATCATTATTATATTTTAATGGGAAATCTTTCTTTTAATCAAATTCAAATTATTAATTAGGATAAAGCACAGTTAAAGAACAATATCTCATTATACAATGCATGTCCAAAAAATATAATATACGATAAATAAGTAATTTTAAAACAACTACAAATAAGTAACACGTTGTTACTCTTCTCCTGGGATTAAACACACATGTGACTTTTTAATCCCAGCTCTTCCCCTATACCTAGACCAGACTGCTTTGGTGATTTAGGTAATGCAAGTAAACATGTATTATATACCCAATATATAAATGTAAATTTATTAAGTAATAAGTAATGAGACATAAAATATATTATAACGATGTATTGGAGAATTTATACCTTATATCCATGGCATCTTTGAAAAATGAGCATAGCCGTTTAGCTTGTTCATAATTTTGAGGGTTGACAATTTTATAAATATAATCATTTTCATTTATGATTTTGGAATTTGGAAATATGCTGTATCTGTCGCTGATATTATTATATAAAGAACAGAGGAAATGATTTTCATCCTCAACTTCATCCAGGCAATTTTACAAAAAAACATTCTGTAAGGGCCTGAATAGATTGTCTACCATATCTTCAAGTTTCTAGAGAATGTGCACTTATTCTCAATTTAGTTCATTGTGCACGTAAAGATTAAGGAATGTCAAAAGATAAATATGGTTTCAAATTCAATTTGTTACATAACTGGTCACTTATCCTGAATTTGAATTTCAATTTTATTTAACTGATTTGTTATTTAATTTTTACGGAAATCTAATGACTTTCGAAATCTGAGTAGGATATCTGGTATATCAATATCTTTCTCCAACTTGTGTAAACAATTAACCCAAGAAAAATACAATTATTTGAGTACATGCTCCGATCTTCCTGAAGAGCTGATTTTAATAAACTAAACTTATTAGCAGAATTTGTGCTTCTCTCAATTTCCATTTATCGAGAATAATATTTAGATATTAGTTTGTATGACTTAAAACAAATATATTAAAGTCATTTGATATTATACCGTTATTCAAAGTGTCCTTGGTGCACTTTTTCCCTTTTTAATGCCCTAAGGAGGCCCTTTGTGGCATTTGTACGGACCGATCTTGACTGACATGCATATGATCTTCGATAATTTTATTGGCAAAGGTAAACATTTAGTTTTCAAAAGAAAGACATAAAATCGAGAAACTTGTAAAATCCTAAAATTAAAGTAGAATAATTGGTAATAAACCCCTCCTTTATCGATCCCCGCATTTTGCAGATACGAGAGCGCCCTCTCAAAACAGCACAGTCGCAATTGTCGCGGATTTATAAATTACGTAGCCAGATCATATATTTCGTTATTGATAGTTTATAATTCATGTGTATTCATGAAATTAATTGAAATCACGACTGGGGCCGCGTGATTTCATGAGATTTCGGACAGTTGCCAATCTCTTGCATTAGGTCCGAATACACAACTACGGTCGAGACAGTACCGAACACACATCGAGTCGTGACAAATCTAAAGCGCATTTTGAGACGACCACCGAATACGATCGCCTTCGGGGAAAAAATCGACATGCAATGTTAGCGGCCGTTTTCCTTAATCTCATCGGTCCATTCCTTAATTTGGCGAACCACCTTAAAATTACCGGGTCTCCCTTAATTTTAGAGAACCTTCCTTAATCTCATCGAACTTACCTTAAAAATTAAGGAAATCCCGCTAAAATTAAGGAAGGGGCTAGGAGATCAAGGAAAACTTTTTATTAGTGATCAGATAATGGGTGTCTCTGTGAAAAGCTTATTTCTTAAGGTATAATTTCCACCAACATTAACGCCAGATAGACTATTTCTAATTCCTTAATGTTTCTTTCTCTTTCCTTGACGGGGACGTTCCTTTTCTATAAGGAATTGGAAGAAATCAAAACAGAAGAAAGAAATCGGTAAGTCGAAAAACAGACAAGACCATGGCCATCGAAATGAAACGAAAGACAAACATGAACACAACACTACACTGAAAACTTAAGCTAAAGTAACACGAGCCTTACAAAAAATAGGTTGAGATCAGGTGCCCCGGTAGGTTAAGCAACTTCTGCTCCATTAGTGGCATTCATTTTATTCAGTAGACAAAGCCGGATTTTAGTCGCAATCGATGTTAGTCACAAACGACATAGGAACGGATTTGTAGTCACGACGGTAGGAAGATATCCATTGTCATTTCTAAAATGTTCAAATTGGTCAGTTTATTCGTAATGCCCGTGTTTGTGGGACGTTTCAGAATTTAATATACGGAATCATCACATCAAGGACTTCGTTATCACAATTCCTTTAAACATTTATTAAATTATTTCATAAATATGAAGATTTGGCAACAATTGTGACGTTCTTGAAAGCTTCTTATAGAAACTGAATATCACATCCTACTTTTCAAAAATACGTGATAAATAAGTCTCGAAAATTTAAACTAAATCCACTTGGTCTTAAAATTCTTTTTACTATACTTACCCGAAGAGGATTTTATCACAACATTACTTTTAATCTTTGCAAATTTTTTGCACTAATATTGACTTTCTTTTAAATAGCTTAAACGCGCCAAACATTAGGCAAATAGTTAATGAACCTGTCCCAAGCCAGGAATTTGTAGTCCAGTGGTTTTTGTTGCATAATTATTCATCAATTGTTTTTGTTCACCATGTTTTAAATATATTAGGTCGATTGTCGTGTTTCATGAACAGTTTCAAATTTTGTATATTTAGAGAATTTTATAGCTTCCGTTATGAAATGGACTCTTTAGACTATACACTTTTGATCTCTGGCATGGTTATTCTACACTGTACTTAGCATAATTTGGAAAAACAATTTAATAAGTTTTATAAAACAAACTGCTACTTCCAACACGTTATACACCTTATAGAAATCTAATTTTAAAAGAATTCCCAAATTCAGTGTGACTTTAGTATCAATATTTAAAGAGATAATAAAAGTCTTTCCTCTATTTTTGATGCTTTAGAATGCAGAACATCTTGTGTTGAATCAGACAAGAAATGCATATAAAATTAGGCGATAACTAACATCAAAATATTAGAAAACAATGTAAGAAAGAACATTTTAGTCCCTACTCGAAACACTGGTGGAGTAAGATCTCCCAAAATCAATATTAATCTTTATATAGTAATAAGAGGGCAACCTGACGTTAATCCTGGTTTTTTGGTGGGGTCCGCATTGGTGGGGTCCGCATTGTTGGTAGTTTTATGTTGTTTTTAGTTTTATATGTACAGTGTATGTCATTTCTTTTTCCGTTTTTTTTTATGTTCTCTAGTTTGTCTCGGCTGTCGACTTTTCCTCTTTTGTCTTGTCCTTAGTTTTTCTTTTGCTTCCACTATAAAACAAAAAACGATATAATTCACAATCTTATAAATATAAATATTTAACATCAGTTCAGGTTTCTTGGCTTGAGCAAAATAACATAAAACACTTTGGAAAGGGACTACAATCATGAAAGATAAAAAAGGAATGTTAACCATCTTCAATGTCTGTAAACTGGGTTATAAGTGTGACTAACCTAAAATAGTTGAATTTAAAAATCCAATACATGTTATTTGACAAACCATTTTTCCAATAAGATGAAGAGAAAATCATGATTTTTATTTAATTCTGCTATATAAATAAATAGAGAATGTGAAATATATAGTCATTTGTGTACATGTGTCGAAACTGTATTTCATTTAAAGTCAAAATATCAAGGACATCATATGAAACATATTGCAATGGCAGTGTGACATTAACGAGAGTTCACCATTAACAGCTAACACGTGTCATGAAAGACTGCATTACAATTCACATGTTTATTATGCATAGTTAAATTGAGATAGTGGAAAACCACGTATGGACCAGAGGCTCCCATTAGCCTGTATTGATCAAATGACAAAGAATCCTCACTGCTTCTTGCCAGAAAGAAATGTTCTAAACAATTTTGGTATATAACAACTAGGTCGGTGGTTTCACACAAGAAGACTTAAAGAGAATTTCTCTAACAGCACTATTTTTCAACAAGTTTTGATGTGGCGGGTGGGTGCATAATATAATTTTGGAAGAAAAAGCCAACAAACTTTCTTATAGGTTCTAAATCTAAACTGCGTCTGGCTGTAGCGGCATTCTTGGTTTGCGGGCCCGACTTCTCGACATAATGTCGGTGTAATCCATCCATTGACCATTCAAACAAAGTTCGGTAACAGTTGACTAGGTAAGCTCAGTAGTTTCAGACAAGAAAATTGTGAATTTCCTGTTAACACTGTTTTTAAACTCAGTTCAGCTGTATTGGCCCTCTTAATTGGTGGGTGGGGATGCCGGACGCAATTATAGTAGAGGACCATTTGACGACCATTTATCAAAGTTTGGTCACAGGATCCCATGTAAAACTCATTTTGGCGATGGCGACCATCTTGGATGGTGGGCGGGATTCCCGGGCACAATTTCTGTAGAGGACGATCTAAGGGCTATTATATCAAAGTTTGGTTACAATACAATAGTAGTTTCACAAAAGAAGATTTTCAAGTAAATATTCCATAAGGTCCTATGTTAAACTGAGTTTGGTTGTGGTGGTCATCTTGGATGGTCGAAAGGGATGTCGAACACAATTTTGGAAGAGGAACATCTAAAGACCATACCATTAAAATTGGTTGCAATTAGCTCCGAATTTCAGACAAGAAGATTTTCAAATACATTTCCTATAGCGTACTTTGCAAAACTAAGTTTGGTTGTGGCGGACATCTTGTTTGTTTTACGGGAATACTGGACACACTTTCGGTTGAGTACCACCTAAAGACCATTCTATCAAGTTCGGTTGCAATATTCTCATAGTTTCAGACAAGAAGATTTTTAATTGAATTTCCAATGAGGTCTTTTGTTAACTTAAGTTCGGCTGTGGCAGCCATCTTGTAGGGTGGACAGAGATGCCGGACACAGTTTTGTTAGAGGACCATTCCACGAAATCTTGGTTTGCATTTGGCTCAGTTGTTTCAGACAAGAAGGTTTTCATATAAATTTCCCATAGGGTCCTATGTTCAGTTGTGCTGGCCATCTTGGTTAGTGGGCGGAGATGCCAAACACAATTTCGGTAGACAACTATCTAACGAACGGACAACGGACATATCCATATTTCAGTGAATGCTTTTATACATAATTCCTATCCAGGACCCAAAACTGGCAAATTAATTAAAGTTAATATGAAGATGATAAAACATGAATTGTTGACAAAGAGATCAACAACCTACCTGTATTTTATGGTATTCATAAGCTGATTTATATTCTACATGTAAACTTATTTACATTTTTGCTCCATATCTCTGTGTGATTATTTAAATAGCAGAAAAAGGATGCATGTTATTTTTAAAGATATCAATGAATTTTGCATTGCATCCATGTTGCCTCCCATTTCGATTATTATAAACACAGGAAAAAGTGGCTGACAAGTAACTTCTTTTAGCATGTGTTTATTTATTCTAAAAATATACGAATATATGCCAAAAAGACACGATCCAGATCTTACAAAAGTAGAAGCAAATATTTAAGGCTAAATTTCTCTCAAGCGATTAAAGCGTTTCTGTTGTTCCTTTTTGTAGAATTTCTGCTATATTTTATAATTCGTTTATTATATGTTTTGTTTTCTTTTCTAAGGACGATGTTCGCCTTTACTATTTAAAATAAAAATAGGAGATGTGGCATGATTTTCCAGCCATCCACAAAATGACAGTCAAATCTAAATTTCTACAGATCCCAATATGGCCTTCAACAATGAACCATAGTCCACACCTTAACGGAACAAAAAGCCCGGAGATACAAAAAGAAATATTCATAAAACACGACAATCGACCTAATCTATTGAAAAAAATCTGAACAAATAACAATCAATGACTATTTAACAAAGAAAACCACCTGATTACAGGTTCCTGGCTTGGGCTAGGACATTAGAATGTAGGAGGGTTAAACCGGTAGGTGAGCGATCAACCATCCCCATAACAGTGATGTGACAAAACAAAAATAAAAAACTTAACATATCGGTTGAAAGGGATTTAACACCTAATATCGAGACCAACGACAAATACAATTAAAACTTATAGGTGATACAATATCGACTTCGAAAGAGTACTCGCGGTTGCTGTTTGCTAGTATGACACACAAAAGCAACCGATCAGTAAACCAAGTTGTCATTTACTACAGTATCAATTTGATGTAGTGCTTTAAAAGCGATTGTACTTTGTATTTGTTCCTTCCGTCGGCTGTGCTTGCCATGTTTTGATCACTTGCTTTCTATTGTTTTATTCTAATCCTACTAAGGGTACACATTGAACTGTATATTTATAGCATATAAAATTCAGTATATTCATTCAATATTCGTAAACTGATATTCTAAAACCACTGTGTCGATG
>JARWCS010340727.1:0-19658 GCA_034783895.1 Geukensia demissa | reverse complement strand
TTTATCTCCGTTTTTTTAACTTTCAAGCAAAAAGAAACTGTTTTAATCATTTTTTACTGAAATTTAAGAAAAGTTAAAAATAATCAGCTACCTTTTGATAACGGAGAGATACTTAAACTACTGTTGAAACTTCTACGATCACGTGATGTTTTGTTTTGTTAATTTTATAAATGGCGGCAAGTGTAAACATAGTTCTCTCGTGTCAATGTATGAAAGAAAATACCTATTACTGATAGAACAAAATGGATTCAAGTGGGTGAAAGTTAATATATATTTCACGTATTGCCAAAAGCCTTCTTTTCTTGAAACATCTCCAAAAAGGGAGATGAATTGCCAATCTGACAACTTGGGGAAAATCACCAAACTTAGGTAGGGGTACATTGTACCCACCCCTAACCCCATGAAATGCTTTTAGGGTAAAAGATAGCGTATAATCTATAGCCAAATACGGTACCAACCAGAAGACATCATGAACCTGTAGGTCCCCAGTATCACAGTGTTCTGTATCACATCTTGTATCTCAAAACAACATATTCTGCAGCAAGTAGAAACTTAGAGTGCTCAGTGCTTCATTTCACATGTCTCTGTTAATATCATGATTTTGTTTTGTATCGTAGATGACCACTGTCGGAAGCTTGTAGAAGAAGGAGTAGTGGAAAAATTATTATCTGTTTTAAAAGAAAATGATGAAAACCCTATAACACTACAACATGCCATACTTAGTGCTCTTAGAAACCTAGCCATTCCAGGTAATCTTAAAATACTCTCTCTGGTTACGGGAGGAGTTTTATAAATAATAAACATATTTACAGGAAGCCCACCACATACTTTATATGGCCGTCCTAAGCTAGGTACCTGCATTCCAGTGGATGTCATTGTTTTTGTGTTATACCATAAACTAGTTTACATTTTAAGTATAATTGGTGGATAATTGTTACATTTGTGTTGTTTCACACATTTTCCTTTTAGGAGCTTTTACAGCTGGACTAACGTTGTGGATTTTTATTCATTGTTGAAGGTTAAATTATTTGAATTTGGACTTTTGGGATAGCTTTCTCACTGATAAATATATCACATCACTTATTTCTGTATTGTGTAGAATTGTCCTTGAAGGACTTCTATAAAAGTTTTGGCTGGTAACCCCAATGCCAACCACCATTGCTGACAAAGCTTGCCTTGATTTAACATATTACCCTCTTCAGATTACTGGTCTTTCTGAATGAGTACAGTTGCAATTAGTCTTTTGCATAAATGCAATTTGTCTTTGGTGGTCAATTATACGTTTAACAAACAAATCTAATGGAAATTCTCTGAAAGATGTTCTTAAAGAATCCCTTTGGTCAATGGAGAAAAAAGTGTTTTTCAATGGTGTTTGGTTTTTTTTTGCAACCAGCCACAATGGTAAAAAGTAACTATAAATCTTCGGATCTTCTTGTTTGGTTGTTGCTGCAGATTTACCCACACAATGTGGTTTGTCTTTTGTCATAATGTTAAGGCTCCTTAATGATTAAGGGTTTTAGACTTATATCATGCATTTCTTTATTTTCAGTGTCAAACAAACAAGTATTAGTACAGTATGGAGTAGTGGATGCTGTTATGAGTTTATCTTCATCTGAGGTGATGGCTGTAGTCTTCAAACTTTTAGGTGTACTTAGAATGCTAGTTGATGGACAAGGTATTATAACAAGAAAAAATAGAATAGACTAAGCAAGTTTTTTGCTGTGTCCCATGCAATAGCTTTCTTGCATATTTCATACAAAATCATATTTTGCAAGATTTGTTTTTAAAAGAAATAACATCTCATAATTTTTTTTCAAGATTATTACAAAAAACTTCTGATATTCGAAGTTTAATGGTCCAAAATTGATTGGAATTGACACCAGGGCATTTTTTGAAGGAAATTAATTTTTTAATGAAATATGCATGGAATTTTAGTTAGAAAAGTGGGTGTTGTGTATATTTTAGAAAATCTAATGCAAAATTGGGTTGGAAGGTCTTATAAAATTGTGTATATAATGGATATTTCTGAAGATCTTCCTTTAGGATAAACTTGTAGATTTTATTAAAATTTCATGCATGGTAAATATAAAGTGCCTTACATACTCCTGTCCAATTATTTCTGGAACAGTTCTTGGATGGTTGAAAAAAATATGAGAAAAGTAAACTGGGGTGGGTATCCAAACTATCTTTCTACCATCCCATATCCATTGGAATGGAATACCCAGAATAATACCCTGACTGGTTGTAAATGTTACATGTGACGGGGATGTTATTCTCCTGTGGATTCATGGATTTCCGTTGGTCAAATCCTGTCAGAATTAAATTCAATATGTTATATATACTTCCTCCAGGGAATTTTCAGTAAATTCTACTGGTCATGAAAAGTCCAAAAACACAATCCTGGAGTGATTGCAACTTACATACTTTATACAGGACTTAAGAGTAGTCATAAGTCTTACAACTTTTTTGAAACGTTGGCCAGGCTTCTTTCCCTACAACATGAGGATTTTCTCAGATAAATAAATTTTTATCAATAACATACATGTCTTTAACTCAGAATCCACCTAATCCAATGATAAGCTTTTTAGAGAAAAATCTAAACTATGAGATCTATTATGACATAATGATGAAATAGATTTTTGACACTAACACTGTATAGACCTTGATTTCATTTTCAAATGAAATATAATATATACTGTGCAGTATTATTGCAAAGGACAACAATCAAACTCCCATAATCTTTTTCGAAATTAAGCCTTATTTTAAAGTACAGTTTACATGGTGGTAATTTAAGAATGTGATAAAAAGGATATAAATTGAGAATTGGTATGATTTCACCAATCTTGAAATCAAAGAAATAAAAACAAATTACTTAATCTCTGCAGCTGGTATTATGTGCTTTAGATATTGTTGATGTTCAGACAGATCTATTTCATTAGTGAAATAAACATTGACATATGCAGCATAACTATCATATTAAGATAAACAATTACATAATGACAAAATAAGAGAGACACCTGTAAATATAATGCATTGAGGCCCACTTTGGGGTCTTTTTTCAAGGCTGTTATTGTAAAATCTGAATGATTGTGTGTATTTATTATTGTGATCAGTTATTTTTAGGCCATAAAGCGAGTTTTATTATTGTGATGTCTTAAAACTTGTGGTGGAATACTACTGAAAAAACCAGAAATCAAGTTTAAATTATTGGGATTCTAACCCTGTGGCAATTTTCACAATGATAAAAACATCCACAATTATTTCTAAATTTACAGTAACTGAAAGATTTTTTTTAATGTGATGTTAATGCAGGACATGAAGCCTACATGTCACATTGGTATCATGTATGTGACATGCAAATGTTTAATGTACAAAATTCCACCTCCGGATGCCACATTACACATAATATATATATAATAAAGTACAATTTTAAATTTGAAATATATAATAATCAAAAACAGAGAAAACATAAACACAAAGCCAAAAACAAAATAAACTTCATGACCAAAAAGGGTGGCACAGGCACATGCATTCAAATAATGGACGGTATGATTTTATTTTCCATATGTGACGATATGACAATATGTGGAAATCTTCTCGTTTGGAACTTTTTGCTCAGTTGGAACCAAACTTTGGTGAAAGGGTCATTATATTTATCCCTCTCATAGTTGTATCCGATGACCCCATCTTCCAACCAAGATAGCCATGACAGGCAAAGGTCCTTGGGAGAATTTCATTAAAAAGTCTTCTCCTTGGGAACTACTTGCTGAATTGGAACTGAACTTTTTTTAAATGATCACTAGGTGGGTCCCTTTCAGAATTATATCAGATGGTCCCACCTTCCAACAGAGATAGTCGACTAACCCCAACTTAGTTTATTTTAGAACTCTATGTGATTTTTATCAAAGCAATTTTGTTTGTCTAAAAGCTTGCTCTATTGGAACCAATTGCTTACAGGCTATGGAAGCCTCTAGTTTTTAATTTGACTTGATAATTTTGTTCCAAAAGTTCACTACAGTAAATGAATGTTGTCTTTGACATTTAGCTAAACATTACTGGATAATTCCCACACCTAAGTACACATACACCTGGTACACAAAATTAGAATAAACTATCATCTTTGCTGCAAACAAACAAAAGTTTGATATCATTTTTACTGCACATACCAGACAGAACCTTTGCTAATGAAAGGCATGCTTAAGACTGACAGAGAAAAATCATAAACATTTTCAAGGACAGTAAATTATAGAGGAATAACTTAAGCCAACCACTAATTGTTACTTAAATTGGCAAGCCAATACATGAATCATTGTTATTTTATATCATGATTAACTTCTCAAGAATACTTTGGAATTTACATCAAAGTGGATTAAAGTACAGTCCAATTTGTATTCATTATTCTGATTTCTGAAAAATGTGTTACAGTTGAATGATTGCAGTATTAGACTTGTGTTCCTCTGTTAAAATTATACTAAGAAACACTTCCTACGCATGACATTTGATAAAAATACATCCTTGTAATAAGCGGATTCTTAGATCCCTGTATGTAAGTCATTCTGAAACAGGCACTTGTAAGTCTTAACAATTCTTATGAAACAAGCATATTTATGTCTATGAAACAGGGACATGTAAGCTTAAGAAACAGCCACATGCAAGTCTGATAAAACAAGCACATGTACGCAATATCTTTTCACTTCCATATGCATGTCTTATAAAAAAGGCTATTGTAAGTGAAGAAACAGTCACATGCAAGTCTTAAAAAACAAGCACATGTAAGTCCTTTGAAACAGGCTCATGTAATTTAAGAAACAGCCACATGCAAGTCTTATAAAACAAGCACATGTAAGTCCTATGAAACAGGTTCTTGTAAGTTAAGAAACAGCCACATGCATGTCTTATAAAACAAGCACCTGTATTTCTTATAAAACAGGCTATTGTAAGTTAAGAAACAGCCACATGTAAGTCTTATAAAACAAACACATGTAAGTCCTATGAAAGAGGCACATGTAAGTTTATGAAACAGCCACATATAAGTCTTTTAAAACAAGCACATGTATGTTTTATGAAACAGGCACATGTAAGTCTTAAGAAACAAACACATGCAAGTCTTATGAAATAAGCATATGTATGTCTTATGAAAAAGGCTCATGTAAGTTAAGAACAGCCAGGAACCTATAGTCAAGTGTATGTCCTTTTTATGCTTCACTGTTACTCTTTCTACATTGTTCAATCATTGCCACATTTGCATGGTGTCATATTTTATTTTGTGGGCCTAAATTGTTGATTTTTGTCGACTGTTGATAGATGGATTATTTATAATTTGGACCTTTAGGATGGTTGTCTTATAATTTGGACCTTTAGGATGGTTGTCTTATAATTTGGACCTTTAGGATGGTTGTCTTATAGATGATAATACCATATCTCCTATTTCTGTTTGTTAAAGCAAAACAGGATGGCAGCCATCCATCCTTCAGACTGGCAGCATTTCTACGAAAATCCTTTAATACTGAAATTAATAAATAAATTGGGTTATTATACATTAAAATTGCAACCACAGACTACCCCCAACTGTTGTAACAAGTAACCATGATTCTGTATAATAACAAACACATAATTGATGCACACTTGGTAACTGACAGGTGTTAAATTGCCTGTCTTACTTTTACTTAATTTACCTGAAAATAAGTAGGGTTCCTAAAGGGAAATTCATATATATTGTATATACTTGAGACTCTTTTGGTTCTTATGGATTCTTTATGACTGACCTTGAGCCAAGCCTTGACTTAAGTTTTAAATTTATTTGTTTGTATACATTGGTAAACAATGTTGGAAAAAATCCATTCATGATCTTAATTCATTTTACAGAATTTGAACTCATTAAAAGCCAGATTTCCAAATTAGCCTAACTTTTCATCAATTTGGAAAGAATTTCTGGGTGTTGCTTTTGAAATTCATAAAATTAACAGAAAACTATTATTTCATTCATCAAGATGTCTTAAAGATTTATCAGCCCATTAATTAGATATAATGGAAAGCATTTGGCAGAAAAAGTTAAGACAATCACATTTTTTGGCACTCTTAAATAAATCAAAAGTGATTTGATAAACAACAGTTCTTGGCAGGTATTTGGTACAAGTAAAGATTAAATAGGAAAATTAAGACTTTATTGTAGTAATAATTAATATATGTGGAAACAAGTTTTTATTCAGTCTAATTATGTTAACTATTATTTGTGAAGTAATGATATGAAATATTTTCAGTAATCCATGTATAAATTAAGTCTAAAAATTTTGTTGTAAGAAGGTGGTAGCATTAAGATCTAAAGTAAATTCAATTTAATTCAATTTACAAATGCATTCCTCACAAATACTTTGTGATCTGGGAGAAGAAACATGTGAAGGGACAACTATTTGATATTTATGGGTGTGGGAGTAAATTGAAATAAAAGGGAAGGGTGTAAATTTTGATGAAAATTTAAACTTAAACTGTGAAGAAAAAAGACATGATAGTAATATTTCAGGATTTAAAAAAATGTTGAATCTGGAAATAAAATCTTGAAATACAAGCATGCTGAAAGAAAAATACAGGATCAAAAATTTTGTGAAAAAGGTAGAATCCAACATTATTTCCATGTTTCCTATCAAAAATCAAATGGTTGCTCCTATAGAAATTTCTCAATTGATATATCTTACTTAAGAAGTATTAACACCCACACAGTGTTGAAAAACCCACATAACTTAGGGTGCTTCTCTAGTCTTCAGACCTCTAAAATTCACACAATTTTGAGAAAAACTCTAAGAACTAGGTAAATCAAGAACAGTAACTCTTGCAAAGTGTCATTTTTATGTAGAATCTATGTAATTTATGTCTAAAATGTGCAAAGTAAAATGATTTATTGTGGGTTTTTGACCTGCATGAATCACCTCTTGTTTGACTTTTATAGGGACTACTACTTAAGTGGATTGAAACAAATAATCAATATGACTTGAAAACATTTCAGTAATGAATTATTTAAAATGTTTATATATAATGTGTTTTTCAGTCATTTGCTGACACAAATTGAAATATTTAAATATCACGGGAATGCAAAAAGGTAGATGGCTAATCAATATCCCTGAATTCAAGTGTTGGATATTGAAAAGAAATTTTAGGAGGCAAAACAGGCAAGATAGAAAATGGTGTGAAAAAAAAGCAGGATCCAAAGTTTCTTTCATGTTGGACATGTTGGACAACTCTTCCAACTCTCAACCAATATTTAATGGAGTTGTCAAACAAGTTGGATGAGGTGTTTACACTGTCAAACTTGAGTTGAATACAGGTGCACAGCAAAAGTCTGAAGGAACATGAGCGAGTTTGACAAAAAGAGTTTGATCGTGTAAATTCACCTTTATTTGTTGTCCATCCTCATTAACACTTGTCATAATAATATTACTATTGATTCTTTACAGAATCAGTTGCCTTACAGCTGGGGAACAACAGAGATTTCCTGAATAAGTTGGTGAAATGGTGCGAGTGTGATGAGCATGCTGGTGTACAAGGTAAACAGGAATGCAGTTTTACCAGTAAATTCTGTACAGATATATCATGTTGTGGAGGGCTTTTTGATAAAAAATACAAGTCGAGGGACGATAAATTTCCCAATCTGAAGGCGAGGGAAATTTTGTCTCGAGACTTAAATATTTTACAAAAATCCCAAAACAACATGATATATTATGTTTAATTCTACTGAATGTCCAAACATTTCAATGCATTTATGACTAAGATACTCAAGCGTCTTGCGGCAGGGTATTTTATGGCAAATACCACTGAGCAATTACTTCGCTAGTTGTAAACAATGTTGTATTTGTTAAAAATATTGCGTTCCTCGATCAATCAAAAACCAGCATTTTTACATAAGTTAGAATTACAGTTACAATGTTGTATTTAAACCACTGGATAAGTCATAAAATGTGCATTACACTTACCAAATTGAAAAAGGACATGAAAAGATTTTACCCCAGGTTCTAAATATACATTAAAACACAGTTTTAAGGTGTATATTAAACAATATTTTTATCATCAGTGGACAGATCATCAACAAAGAATGTTAGATTTTATTCATGGTAAGAATGGAAGTCAATAATTTGGTAGGCGACAATGGTAGCATTTTACATTCAACGTCCTCACTGTAGTTTTGCTGCGGATAAAAACTCCTGATTGTTAATAATCAACCCTCGTGGGTATTGATAAACGTTAGAAATATAGGCAGTCCTGCAGCTTTTTATTGGAGAAAAAAATCATTTCCACGGGAAGTATATATGAGCTAAATTCCCAGTTTTAACCAAATCAAACTCACCCCATGCAAGATTTTAATTCCGCTTCACATTTATCTCGAAAAATACTTTGTTAAAATTTTTGTATGTTAAGCAGCAATAATGGGCAGATAAAATGATCACGTAGTTTTACTCTTTGATTTCAGGAGAAGCTTCAAGAATGTTGGCTTGGCTGATAAAGAATGGGCGATCCATTGAACTAATGAGAAACATTGTTCGGGAGGAAGGAATACAACCATTGGTTAACATGATATCATCAGAACATGTGGTCATGCAGAATGAGGCTCTAGTGGCCTTGACATTGATAGCATCATCTATATTAGGTACTAAATGCTTCAATTTTAACTAAGAACACACAGATCTTTAAATCACCAGGTTTGTTACAGTTACCCTTTTTCCATGGCAAAGTATACATATTTATGCCTCATATTCTGAACACTTTTCATGGGGTATGGGTACAAGTAATTTTAAGGATATATTTTAAATTTTGTTATTTTTTGGTTACTATAAATTCAGGAATTAATGGTGAATTTATTAGATTACAGACTTTGGATCCTTATATAAAATAGGAGATGTTGCATGATTGTCCATGAGACAGCAAAATTTAATACCCCCTGCAAACAAAAGTTGGGGTATATAGGAATCACCCTGTCTGTCCGTCTGTCTACATACCTTGTAAGCACATCTTCTAACCTTTAAATGAAAAGTTTTCAATGAAACTTTTCCTGAACATATCACAAAATGTGTAGATATGAATATAGGAAGGTTTCTATGAGGATGTGGTATCCATTGTGAGTTTTTCTCACAGTATGTCTTGTTAATGAAATTTTTCCACATTAAAGTATAAAATTAAATTTGTGAGTTTTAGTACACATAAATCTGTCTTGTGTAGACCCTCCAAGGGAACTGGGAAATGGGGTCACATAAGACTGGTGGTTACTTAATATACGTTTAATATGAGCCTCACTAAAGAGTGAATAAAAATTTTTCCACATTAAAGTATAAAATTAAATTTGTGTGTTTTGAGTACACTTAAATCTGTCTTGTGTAGACCCTCCAAGGGAACTGGGAAATGGGGTCACATAAGACTGGTGGTTACTTAATATAGGTTTAATTAATATGAGATGCACTAAAGACATGTAAGGCAGGTTATTGCTGAAGACAGGTGGTCACCAAGGCAGGTTTAACTGTTTAACTGTATTGGGATTCTCATTTTCCATCAAACTTCACAATAAAAAAAAGATCACATTATTGACTTTACAGTATAATTTAAGCAATAGTTCTTTGACAAGATGTAGCACTAAAGTAAAAAACATTTCTTTCTTTAAAGAAAAACATATATGGACAATGAATGTTTTATAATTTTCTTCACAATTTGTGAGGCTCTGCTCAAATTGTTTGTCCCTAATAGATATTATTGTAAGACAGTCCAATTACAATGCACTCGGAAGGCCTTGTATGGTAAGATGATTTAAGTTATTTTTATACACAGATCTAAAACACATATAAAATTGAATCTTTACAACACATATCAGTGAATGTTACATTTTCCAGATTAATGCATTGGGGTGGACATATTTTGTACATTATATCATTGAAAAATCTCAGAGATAATAAAAATTGAACATATTACCCACCAATGACCAATTGCTACATCTTATCAAAAATCAAGTAAAGTAATTCTTTAGAAGAGGGGGTTCCAACAATGATCAAATGAAATGAAAAATGAATAAACTACATGTTTACCAATGTTGAATCAAGTATGGTAAATTTTGATGTGCTATACACACATTTCAAGGAGTAACCTGGTATCAGTAGCATTAGAACCAAAACATAGGAAGTATAAGATCGAAACATTGTAAATGAAGTGCTAGCTTATATTATCTCAACAAATCGTAGAAACAAGCCAAATGCAGCTTGAAAATTACTATGTGCAGTTTGTTTCGATGCCTTTCGGTATTATCAGGGCTTTGGAATTTAAACAAATAAAGCAAATTTCTGTAAAACATCATGTTATAAATTACATGTCAGACAATCTGACAACTGTTCCACCATTAGACGTATTGACCCAGTGGTGACAGCACAAGACTTAACAAATATAGAATAAGAATATACTGGGTGCTGATCACAACGTAATTGTGTCATATAATTTCACTTTGTCTGTTCTTCCATCTGTTAGTCTACAATTTTTTCTATCAAAGTTTTCTTGGCTTGTTTATTGAGGTGTTGTTCGGTAGTGGGTCAACTCCCTTATAACTATGTGCTATACAGTGATTTTCCGATGTGTCATGGACCTACTTCCTGCTAACTGGTACCCTAAATTTTTATTTGACATCCAGTTCAGGGCCTCACTGACATCCTGTTTTCTTCCATTATTTGCTAATCACAGGTAAAAAAGGGTGAACATTGTAGAAACAGGTCTGGTAATTGTGTAACCTTTCACTAACATTACTAAAAAGATGGAAATTTGACTATACAAGGTGAAAATTTCATACAGTATACCAATATAAACCAATCCAAATTTTGATGCATGATAAATTATCAGATTGTCGACCACAAGTATTAATTGTAAATTCTTGAATGATAATGGTAATTTTAAGTGTCACATTGCCTTATAGTGAATTTTAGTGATTATTTTTTACAGCTGATGCAGCATTACAGCTAAAAGAAGCTGAACTTGCAGAGACAATCATTAACTTGTTAGGAAATCCAGATGTCATTCCAGAAATCCTATGTAACACACTTGTATTAACTAAAACTGTGTGCCAAGCAGGTTAGTAATAGAAATTCTGTGTATCTCACTTGTATTTACTAAAATGGAGTGCCTGGCAGGTTAGTAATATAAATCCTGAGCTCTCACTTGTATTAAGTAAAAGAGTGTGCCAGGCAAGTAAGTAGTAGAAATTCTGTGTATCACATTTGTATTTACTAAAACAGTGCCAGGCAGGATAGTAACAGAAGTCCTTTGTTTCAGGCAGGTTCTGTGTAATCCACTTGTACATATATTATCTAAAACTTTGTGTCAGGCAGGTTAAATGAGGCTGGTACAGGGGAGTACCACATACGGAGGTACGAGAAAAAAATGTTCAAGAGCAATGAAAAATTAGAATTTGGTTTGCACGTTGCAGTTTGTCAATTTACATGAAAAACAATGTATAAGGACCCTCTAGTATGACAAAATATGGAATAAAAAACAACAATAATATTGCACGAAAATAACCCTCTTCTACCCTCTTAAATCACACATTTGTATCATCTATAACTATGGGTACCACCTCTAAAGTGTTATTGGAAGCATGTTCACTTCATGTATCAATGGGCTGCTTCACTGCTAAGCACACTGGAGTATCAACAAAGTCTAGTTGGTTTGGAATAGGTATAGTTTGCCTAGTTAAGATGACATGTCTTCATGCAGAAGTTGCCTTGTGAGCTAACATTTAAAAATTCAGCTCAGTTTATCAGTTAATTTTAAGGCAGAGAACATTGTCTCTCCCCAAATATGAATGACATATTTACTGCTAGACATTAAGCAACAATCAATCAGTCAGTTAGCTAAAACTGAGTGTTAGGCAGGTTTAATGAAAGAAATTTGGTGTAACACACTAATATTCACTAAAGCTGTGTGTTAAGAGAAATCCTGTGTTACTAAAATGTTTGGTAACAAATTAAAATAAAAAAAAAATTTGGCGTAATAATAGTAACCGAAATCCAGTGTTACATGAACCAATTAAATTCCCCAGGAATCTATTCCCCTTTGATTATAACTTGAAAAATTACTCAGTGTTAAGATAATATATCCCTACAATATATTATATGCATTGATTATCCTATTTTATAGTCAAGATGGAGGCTGCCTATTTCAAGCTCTGGCACATTTGGAAAATCATAAGATCATGCATTTTCCTTTTAAGTAGAGACACAACTATTTATAGAACCCCTTAAAAATGTAGTATATTGTGAATTGTAAAATTGTCAATTTATTAATTTTTTTTTTTGGAAAATAAAATTTTTTCAGATTCCGACTATGTTCTATGGGAGATAATCCTCTAATTTTGAAGGTTGTGAGGTAAAGCAGCCCTTGTCAAATGTATAAAATGTTTATAGAAATTTATAGAGTAAATATTGTTTTACAGCCACTCCACCATCCTCTCAGTTAATACCTTGTGGATTATTAGTGTGTACAGGGCTTCTATCTGACATGCAAAGTAGGAAATATGTTGTATAGTGTAGTAGTGTGTCCCTGTATACATTGTGTATATTTGTAGATCTTCTGTTTTCCGGAATGACAGCATTTTAGTTGATTTTGTAATTGTTGGTCATTTGCAAATACATGTAGTAAAATACCTACAATAATAAGATATTTACCTTTTAGGGATAAAAGATTACTGCATATATTTCATATGTTTCATGCACATATCTATTTTTCTTTTTTGTTTTCTTCTGAAATGCATTATTTTATAGAATAATTAACTTTTATTGTCCCTTCTTTCAAAGTATTAGAGAATATACTGCAGTTTATTAGTAAGTGTAAATTATTTTTATATTTTAAAACAGTTTGCTATCATTGGTAGCTGGGGCTTGTCTTTAGATTGTATAGAATTCTGGAAATATTCCCTTTTGCATACAATGAAATCCATTAATTATGCAAACTTAAGTTATTTCATCTCTGCAAAGCTAGAACATTCATCTTAAATTATTTTTATAATGCAACTTGGAAAGTTTGCAACAATTTAAATGTACTAGAAATTATAGAGTTTTTAGGAGAACTTTTATATGACTGCAAAAAAAATGTGTCAGCATTGGCCTTTGTAGACAGGTTGGTTTCCCCACAATAACTTTTATCCTAGTTCCTTTACTATTTTGTGACATTTATTTTTGGCACTAGATAAAGTTTGGTATTGATTTTGGGTGATCTTGCCCAGCCATTTTTAGGGTGGGACAAAAAGGGATTTATCTTATATTTAAATGTAAGTTATCTACCTCTTTTTCTTTAAATTCTCTGTGAGAAAGCCAACATAATGAGCCTTGTGCTACGACCTACCTTTGACTGTTATTGAGCTATACAGGGTTGAAAAATGGTCACGCCCTAATTTTGGAAACTTTCATTTCTCATCTAATTTGGATGGAGTTTTACAGATGATTTCTTATCAAAAATGCATAAGTTACTCCAAGCATGTTTTGTAGCATTTACTTATTTTAATATAAATAGGGTCAAAGGGTTAAAAAAAATGTGATTTTGAAGAAGTTGAAAAACTTTTATTTTCATCAAATTTTGACATTTCTTTTTTCATTATATTTGTCTTAATGATAACTTTTGGTAGTATGTCAACAGATTTTTCTACCTCTTACTGTTTTCACAATAAATGGGTCAAAATGGATGAAAAAAACAATAAAGCATAATGTGGAAAATTTTTATTTTTCATCAAATTTTGATGGTTTTTTTAAGATTCCTTAATCAAAAATGCAACAAATGTTAGACCTAGCATTTTAAGTAGCATTTAACAATATTTATGGCGCTTGCATTTAAGCAGGATGACACAATGGATCACTTCCGTCATCCGCGTTGTCCTTGTTGGCGTCACACTCCTAATCCGCTACTCCTCCTTAACCACTAGACAGAAGTCAACCAAACTTTCACATAATCTTTACTAGCAGTTCTAGTAATGCACTATCAATTTTATTTCCTTTCCAAATCAATATTTAAATCTGCTACTCCTCCTTAACCAATTTACAAATTCAACTAAACTTACACACAATCTTCAGTAGCAAGTCTAGTATTACAACTAATCTGTTTTATTTTCTTTCCAAATAAATATTTAAATTTGTTGGGCCATTTTAACTTGGATATATGTTAGTATGCTGAACACAGGGGTAAATCTACCTAATCCACTTCTCCTCCTTAACCCGCCACGATATGGCTGAAATATTGCCGACGTGGCGTTAAGCAACAATCAATCAATCTCCTCCTTAACCACTAGACAGAATACAACCAAACTTACACATAATCTTCAGAGCTGTGATGGCCTCACAGGGAAGGCAACACAATCCAAATTGATATAAAAGGGGTCAAATGGGTTAAAAAATGATTTTGCAGCAGATGAAAAATTTTTATCTACCTCTTTTTCTTTAAAATTTTAAAAATTTTTAATATTTCATCTGGTTTTGATGATTTCTTTTTCATTAGATTCATCTCAACGAGAGCTTTCGGATCCATTAAATTTATTTCTATATGTTGCTGTTTTCAAGATAAATTGGATAAAAATTGGCAAATAAAGGGGGTCAAAATGATCACTAATCCAGCCATATTACTGTGTCTAGCAATTTACTCTGCCTTGCACATTATTATGTCTTGCTGAGTCTACACTTATCAAAATGTACATTTACCATCTTTCCCTTGTCAAAGTACTGCAGTCATATCATGCTGGGCTTGCAAAACACCTCAGCTCCAGTTTTGGAGACACATTTGATGATATGATTTGTTATTGGTACTTTTAAAATGCAGATTTCATTGTATTAATAATAGAGTTTCGTTGGATTGTAAAACTATGTTGGACAAGTTTGTAGTTCACTCAGAAATTGAATTATCATTATCAATAGTGGGACTATCAAACTAACTTGAGTCGGATCAAACATTATTTTTGTGTTGCCTGCATTTCACAGAGCCACATATAGGGATCACTATCCATTGTCTTGCGTTGTTTTGTGTTACTATAAATTTCTGTCACATTTTTCTCAGCAACCATGCAAGTTAGCTTCCTGATATTTGGCACTGACCTTTGGTATGGGGAAGTGTATCGTGTAAAGCAGTTTCAAGTCGGTTGCACAGCCACTTCCTGTTTGCAGAGACTTCAATTCTTTTCTTCTGTTGGAAAATTTCTGTCACATTTTTATCAGCAACCATACAGATTAGCTTCCTGATATTTGGCACAGACCTTTGGTATGGTTAAATGTATGGTGTAAAGCAATTTCAAGTCAGTCACATTTCCACTTCCTGTTTGCCAAGACTTTGACCATTTTCTCATGTTGGAAAATTTCAGTCACATTTTTCTCAGCAACCATGCAAGTTAGCTTCCTTATATTTGGCACAGACCTTTGGTATTGTGAAGTGTATTGTGTAAGGCAATTTCCAGTCAATCGCTTTTCCATTTCCTTTTGCCGAGACTTAGACCCTTTTCTCATGTTGGAAAATTTCTGTCACATTTTTCTAAGCAACCGTGCAGGTTAGCTTCGTGTATTTGGCACAGACCTTTGGTATGGTAAAGACTATCGTGTTAAGCAGTTTAAAGATATTTGCATTTCCACTTCTTTTTTGCCAAGGAAAATCTCTGTCATATTTTTCTCAGCAACGATGCAGTTTAGCTTCCTGATATTTGGCAAAGAGATTGAGTATGGTGAACTGTATCATGCAAGACAGTTTCTAACCCATTGAATGTCCACTTCCTGTTTGCCGATATTCCTTGACAATATGTGGGCACATGCAACACATGTCCTTCGAGGAAGACCCAATACTAAGTGTTTGTATAAATGGCTGTATTTGCTTTTCTTGAATTCTGTAGTTCGTTGATTCATAAAAATGATGTGTTATTTGTTTTATTTAATTTTTTAACTTTGTCTTAACATGAACAATATTTTGATGTTTGCTTTTGATTGTGGAAGCTAATTGTTTATAAGGTGTTAACATAACAAATTGTTCTAAAGGTACAGATGAAAACAAAAATAATGGTATCATTTAGGACATTTTTCTCCAAGCTCTCAAAGCTAAACTATTCATTATATAATCTTGATCCTGTATAAAAATGTATAGGTGTGGCATGATTGTACTTTAGACAGCCATCCACCAAATAACAGTTAAACTTCTACAAGTCCCATTACGGCTTTCAATAATGAACCAGAGTCCATACCATAATGGAAGCTTGGTGTATGTTCAATACACCAAGGGAGTGAATGTATCAGATCAGAGACTACTGGCTTAAAGAGGTTTCTGTGTACTAGAAGAAATAGTTAATGATAAACAGGCACCTACCATCATTTATGAATATATTTTAGTTACGTCTTCAGCAAATATGTACTGTTTAACTTCACAAAATGACTGCAAATTATAAACAGTTAACAATAACGAGTTAAACGGAGTTAACAGTCTAATTCATTTACATGGAAATATAAAATTTGATTCTTATTCTGTTTCAGAAAATTTACGTGATGAAATAATGAACTCAGGACTAACCAATATTGTCAAAAATTTAAAGGAACACAAGGATGAAAAAGTACGGGAAAATGCCAGTGCAGTATTAACTACTATTGAAGAGATGCCTTTAGAACGGTGATGGGATACAGAAGGATCTTGAAATAACTGAGGAGGTTCAGAAAGGGAAATCATTTATAGACAGACCTTGATAGCTCAGGCAGATTTGTAGCTCAATCGAACAATGTTTGTTCATGATAAAATGTTATGTATGCCATACAACCATGTGACCTATGTAATACGTGTATGTGACCTGTGGTGTGTGAGAGCTAGGTCAGCTGTATAAACTAATTCATACAAGAGTTTTTTGTCTCTATGATGCTCATCTTTACTTATTCAATAATGTTTTAATGTAAATTAGGCTTGCACTGGTGCTTTTGCACTTTGTTGTGCAGATTATACTTTAGTGTTATATTACATGTAATTATGATTTGAATATTATTTTAAAAATTCTGAGATATGCAAATTTACACAATGATTTTCACTTAAGAAATACTATATACAACAAAATTTTTACGTGACTGATTAAGAATGTAGACATGCTTTAAAATGGTTTGGCAGGCATATTGGATAATATATTTGGCACATGATGTATCATTATAGGATGACATGTCATTTTTTCAGTATGACCTTGACCTTTGACCTCAAAGTCAATTTTATAGGTTGATTTCATAGCTTTGTGTTCAGGCCACAACTTATCAAAGGCATACCCTATTTGGCGTGTGGGTATATTACCATGGGACAATATGTCATGACATGACCTTGTAAGACCTTGACCTTATACTCATGCTTCCAATGGGGAGATTTCTGTTTTAGTTTCTTAAAACAGACATTGAGTTTACGAATATGTAGGTACCCACTATCCAAGTTTAGTTAATTTAGTTTCACAGAGGACCATGTCAGAGGAAAGTTCAATTATGAGCTTTGTCGGAAAACACTAAGAGAATTTATACAAAGAGCCTGTGCTAGGCAAGGGACACGTACTGGTTGCCTCTGGTATAAATAAAAAGGGTCACTCAACAATTAATATACTGATGGACATCATACATTATTTATTTTACCTTGTTACTCAAATGAAGACAGGGAATGACAACTTTTTTTAATGTTTTAATACCTTACATTTTATAAGGTATCACTGGTAAAGAAGAAAAAACTTTTCTTTCCATTTGATACATAGTTTAGATCCAGGTTTGACTGTTATTTTGTTTCTGTGTTAAACCTGAAGTGAATCGTTTTATATTTTACATAGGATTAGGGTTTAGGGAGTTGGGTTGAGATTGTTTTGGACTTATTAAGAGAAAAAGCAATTTAATGAGTTCATTAGCTGTCATTTCTACAGGGTAAATGTTTTGAAATAAGAATAGGTATTAATTTAAAATCTTGAAAATTAACTTGATATTTAGCAAGGGACAGTCTTAAATATAACAATATATTAAAGCCAGGTTCTATCTTCTGTCTTTTCTTCTGCCTGTCCACATACCTTGTAACCACATCTCCTTCTAAAATGTTCATTGGGTTTTTTCATGAATCCTAAAAACAATATGAAGTTATGCATGTAAGAAGGAAATTCATCTTATCTCATTCCAAAGGCCAATAGTTCACTCTGACTGTCAATCTTTCCACATAACTTGTAAGCACATGTCCTCCTAAATGTTTGAAAGGATTTCAAGGAAACTTTACACTTACATAAGACACAATGAGTAGATATGCATATAGGATGGAATTTCATCTTGGATTTAATGGATTTCATTGAAACTTTACATGAACATGAGTCACAGAGTTTACATAAGTGTAGATATTAATATAGGATGGAAATTCATCTCTGTTCATTCCAAGGGTAGATAATTCACTCTGGCTGTCTGTCTATATACCTTGTAAACGCATCTCCTCCTTAACGGTTCAATGATTAATGCATACCATATAGGAAGGAAATTCATCTTGACTTATTCTAAGGTCAAATTCACTATGAAAAAAAAACTAGGATGGGGAGCAAAGGTATCCTATGTAAGTTTAGTTCACAGCATATTTGGGCTCCAATAATTATATCTAATCTCTTAATTAGAGAACTCTTCTGACAGAGTTTCATACAATGTGATAGAACTGTTAAGGTGTCAACCAAGTACTTGCTCATTCCAGTTGTTATAGTAATTATTGTTAAGATTTTTAATTTGATCTGTGGAAGTTAAGATTGCTTTAGTTACAGAATGCTATGTTCATTGTACATATGTAATTTATGTGTAATATTTATTTATATGTAATTAATGTATGTAGTAAACAATACATGCCAAAATAATTGTAACAGTATGCAAAGCAAAATGCAATCATTTTTGTTTTGTTACCAATTTTACCATGATCTGAAGTTGCCATCATATGTTAGTTGGAAGTATATGTTTTTATTGTTTAGACCAATGTTCACAATGTGGAATAGGTTTTATTATATTGTAGTTGGATCCGCGTTTACAGTGGTTTAAATGTTGGGACCAATGTTCTCAGTGTGGAATAGGTTTTATCCAATAGCAGTTGGATGCATTGTTCTCAGTGTTGAATAGGTTTTATCCTATAGTAGTTGGTTGCATGTTTTCTAAACATAGTGTGTTTATTGTGTGGACCAATTTTCCATTGTGGAATAGGTTTAATTCTAGTTGAACATAGAGATCTATCATTTGCTGTTTTATAATAAAAACTAAAGTCCACAATAATGATTAGAAATTTCTTCACTATCAATAATTACCTCTAAGTGCTTTTAAAATTTCTCTAATCAAAATGTTATGCATTTTTTAAAGCTATTCGACCGGTTTTTAAAAAAGTGATTATCAATCCCCTTGCACTGATTATCAATGCCACATGCGATTTAGCGGACTTTGACGATGTTATTATTAAGCTTGGGTTTTAGACAATATTTTACTTTGAAATGGCAAAATTAATCTATTGGAGAATTGTTAAAACATTGATAACATATTTTTTACAATCTCGATAGTTAAACCTTCAAATTTCTCGCCAGGGCTTGACAATGAATGTTTAACTAATTCAATGGAATTCACCCTCCACTTGATGTCGCTGCTGTACTAAGAGGTTTTTGCTTTGTGACGTCGCGAGTAAGGGAA